>CM067370.1:6707680-6735862 GCA_034401795.1 Chaetoderma sp. LZ-2023a | reverse complement strand
CGCATGACACGTGTGTTCACCAAGGGCTCAGTACCATGACTAGTCTTCAACACCAGACTTTGTTAACATGTTTGTGAAAAGGGATGTAATTTGATTGAATGACTCTTAGCTATAGATTTTGACACAAGGAACACAAATCAGAAGGCAATCTGGATCCAAACAAATTAATAAAGTTCACATTTAGCGATCATTCAAGGTCATATCTGTGCAAAAACTGATTAACGATGGAAGGTCCTACATAATAAAAGGGATGGCGGTAGCAAATAATACATCATAGCAAAGCAAAATAAATTTACTACGGTGGATAATGTGGTCATTCGCGGTCAAGCAAAACAAAAACTGAACAAGGCAATATATGGTCTTATGAAGTTAATATTGGTGTCAAGTAAAGGCCCTGATCAAGGCAACACAGTTGTATTCAGGTGTATACGGTGATTTGGTGAACCACGTGACCATTAGATGACATTGAGGATCACGCACGCACGCACGCACGCACTCACGCATGCACTCACACACGCACGCACGCACGCACGCACGCACGCACGCACGCACGCACGCACGCACGCACGCACGCACGCACGCACGCACGCACGCACGCACGCACGCACGCACGCACGCACGCACGCACGCACGCACGCACGCACACGACGCTTCAACTTGCAGTTGTTTCTTAAAGACACACTTTACATTTGAAGCCCACATTTCTTCAGGCTATGTTAGTATCGATGTGGGAATGGATGCCAATTCACTTGCGACAGCATTCTTGATATGATTTAACTCGCGGGGTGGTGTGGGTGGGGTGGGGGTGGGGGTGGGGGTGCTCTGGTCCGTCATGTCGCTCCACTCCATCGCACAGATGTGCATGATGCGCGGGAGGGCTGGATAGCTGCGGTTCTCGGGGTTGCGGATCCCGTATCGCGTCTGGAAGATACAAAGACCGGCCTCTAGAGCTGGTGGAATGTTCACGTTCCGGTGGGGCCGCGCGACCATTGCCGCCGAGATTGAACCTCACCGTCTCGTCCCAACTGTTGGTGTCAACGGTATGACGGTCCATTAGTAACTTAAAAGTCTGGACATGATGGTATAATAAAAGTCATAAATCATTCACGATACAAACAATATCACTCGTTTGACGGTAATGAGCAAGTAATACAGTACATAGAGCTATCCGGTGTTCTTTCTACGTGGTCTTGCCGAATTTACCACACAGATCCGTAAATACGCAGAGGTATCCCCGAGCACCGCAACTTGGTAGTTTAATATAACCTAATTACACCCGTAACACACAAAATATTGTTGTTGCGAGAGGAAAGTGTCTCACACGTGCCTCCGTCACAGGAAGATGCCTTCAACGACGAAGCGGAGGAAAAGAGCTGGCAAAAAGTGCCACTCTTTTGTTCAAACAAAAATGCTGGTCAATCCTAGTGAATTAATTAATGTGATGCACACTGGCTTATGTGAAGACGGGACGAATGATTTCCGAAGAATTCACAAGCCACCGTCTTATGTAGGTCCAAAGTTACTGCATTGGTTGTTGCCGCTTTATTTATGCGGGCCTTCTGCTACATTCTAACCTACCATTTGGTTATTAGATACGAATACAAGCTTTGGCTGCAAGTGGCAGGGATTCCTACCTAATTTTAGACACATTCATCTAACAGGCGAAGATGCTCAGCTTCCCGTAGGTCGCCCTGCGTCTACCTCCGAAAGATAGTGTGCGTACATGTTACGGAGTAATAGCTCCCAAATCAAATAACGATCCGGTCACCATTGTCTTGCAACCACATATAACATCACTAGGACAAGTTTACAGTTCACAAAAGCAATGTAGAAAGCGCTATATCATTTATGGTGGGGAGAAAGAAACGGATATCCACCGCTAGTGTCCTTCCCGGGAGGGCGTGGTGGGTTCTAAGACCTCACCCAGACACTACAACGAGTTGGATGGAGAGCCGCATCTCATCCGCCACCGCGTGCTACGGACTGAACATTTTACATGTCATTAGGGCTAAGTTCCAGAATGCCTAGAAATGCACTGCAGGCCGGTGTCACAATATAATTAATTTCCTTTCACAGTGCTGCCTACATTGGCGGGCCAGTCTAACTAAGCAGTATCCGAAGATACAGGTGGAGGTGTGTGTAAATCGGCACTTTAGTTATCACCGCTCGGAAACCTCCTTTCAGATAGTTTCCCAGAGTCGGATCCTGCTAACGCGTCGATGGGGGAATCCAAACAATTATTAAGCCTTGCGGCTGGTGGATCGTGGAAAGAGACAATAACTCGATATTAATAAGAGGCCCTAAGGTAATTGGCCAATTTTACACAACCTAGCCGGTGCGTGGTGTTACATATCCACTACAGCTGGAAAGAGGCGTACACTATGCATTTCTTGAGGAGGAATTGTCCCTAACCACTTTAAACCTATCCTATTGAGCTAGAATAGCCAGGTTTAGTCGATAATATGTCAGGCTCAAGCAATTACAGCATGATCAGCGACCTCAGTGTAAAATTGATGCTGGGGGATATGGTGATGCAGATATATTACCTAGCGTACTGCGCCCTAGAGTTTTTATATAGAAACAAAACATAATAACTAGGATGACTACTTGCCATATACATAGCTAACTAATACAATGTTAACAATATCACACAGGTCTAGGACCTTACGGTGCTGTTAGTTGAGAGCACCCACGGAAAATAAAGATAATATTCACAGTGTAAACAGAAAGTCTAAAATTGCGGTCGGAAAGACCGGGAATGCACGTATTAGTCATCGCTACCATTTACGGCAATAATGAAATGTAAAAATAATATAGCCACTTGAGAACCTATTGGTCATCGGTATGGTAAGAGTTCATAAATCACTGAAATTGAGGCACTAATATCAAATAGCGCGAGATGGCACGATCTTGAATGCAGGGAGGATTTCCGCAGGCAGATTTCTGCAGGAAGACTGTTGATGCGGCACACTCTCATGACGTTGAAGAAGAACTGGTAATAAGATGTCCACTAGATAGTCAATTTAACTGATACATGATTTAAACAGTTTGTTGTAAAGTTTCCGTCCGGCGATGGCAGTTGGAAAGTTGAAGGTTGCCCATTAACAGAGAGGGCTACCGTTATGATTAATTATGCATGTACAATAACTGGGTACACGGTGTGGTATACATCGCATAGCTCTTGTGGCGCACCGAGCAAAGTCACCAGACTATGGTCTAAAAGTTAATTATCACACGCGTAATGCAGCGGGGAAGTTTGACTGCACTTTTCAGCGTGGTCGGAAGATCCGGCGAGTTATCCACCAAGAATGCCCATCAGCTCTACATCCTGTAGAATCACATCGGGCCGACAAGGCCCATCTGCAGGAAACTCCTCTAAGAAAGTTCCGGAAAGGGAGTTCTTATATTAGTTTATTGCCACAGGCCCGGGAGATCTCAATTCCGAGAGGCACTACAGTGATAATGGAATCACAGTCGGTTTGCAGTTGTCCGGCGTCTAGCACTGCGCTGGTCCAACAGTCTTCTTGACGGGTCGGCCTCCACGCCGATGATGCTCTCGATCTTCGTTTTTCGTCCCTTTTATAGTACTTGTGACGTTAGAGGCAGGCGTTCCAGCCAATCAGCGGGCGAGCAGTAACCAATCAGCGTGCAGCGAGAAGTGGTGACGTGGTTATCAAGTGAACAGCAAATTCCCCATTCAGTTAATGCATACATGCGATTTCAAAAGCAATATTTTGTAAATAATTTAACGGGAGTTTCTATGATAACTCGGCCATTTCTGGTCCGATTTAAAAATAGTAAAATGTTCTGTGATCCTCGTTTCATTCGGTAGCAATAACGATGAGAAAGGTGCGAATTGAGAAAATCACGAGTACCAACTAGGTACACTATAAGCATACACTCTCTCCCAATCACGTGTTGCCAGGGAAGCTCTGACGCTGCGCGCTACGCGTTCTTACGGACTTTGCCATTTTTAACGAAAACCTCTCTCACAGGGCTTTAAAACATGCGTACTATCCTACTCCGGGGTGGGGGGGGGTTGCTTAGAGCGAATCCGGAATGGTCGTTCCGTACCCAGCTTGGCTGGGGTGACCCGTACCCGTCCGGTCGATCCGTGCTACAATGCTCTACTTCATAGGAGCTACTTTAACAGCACCCTTTTTCGTTTAGGATACTTCCGTTATATCAACATTCAATGTAACTTCTTCACCGCTTACTAATCTCAGCCTTTCTTTCGAAGACAATGATACATACAGGAAAGACTGCAAGAAAGGGCACCATCAACCTACTCAGACAATTCACCTTTCCATAATATCTATCTATTATCTGACGTCATATGATCCCTTAATCAGCTAAGCCGCGTGTAAGATGACGTCATACTCATTACGTCATACATGATTCTATTTGGCCCGTCTTTAACTCTTAATCGTCCGACACGTTGTACGAATTGTATGTCTCTGCTATTTAATAAACATGCTGTTGAATATTTTGAAACTAATTTAAATTAAGTCAAATTAGTTCCAGAAATATGCAATAACCTACCTGTATAGTTTTATGGAAATTGATAGTCAGGGAGTTCAGAGATCGATCGATCCCAACAATAATTTCCTTCCATAGAGCTCTTGTATGCACTGTGCAATTCACCTTTCCAGAGTACCCACCGATCATATGACGTCATAATGAACTGCGTGATGTGTAGATTGACATCATAATGAATGACGTCATGAATGATGTCGATAAGAACGTCACGAAAGCATACTTGAAGACGGTCTATGCGTTGTTGTACAAATTGTTTGCTTTTACTATTTAATAAATATTCTGTTGAATATTTTGAAACTAATTTGACTGGGCGGCCAGTCAAATTAGTTACAAAATATTCAACAGCTTCCCTGTATATTTTTCAGGAAATTGATAGCTAGAGCATTTGGGGATTGATCAATCCCAACACGGCGAGGTGTGGGTGGAGCGTAGCTAGTGATGGGCGGGGCATAGCTAAAAATGGAAAGGTCCATTCCACTGAGTTCCAGCAGTGTGTCAAGTTATCTTGTACTTTGTGTCAAGTTATTTTGTAATTTGTGTCAAGTTATTTTGTACTTTGTGTCAAGTTCTCTTGTACTTTGTGTCAAGTTCTCTTGTACTTTGTGTCAAGTTATCTTGTACTTTGTGTCAAGTTATCTTGTACTTTGTGTCAAGTTATCTTGTACTTTGTGTCAAGTTATTTTGTACTTTGTGTCAAGTTATTTTGTACTTTGTGTCATGTTATCTTGTACTTTGAGTCAAGTTATCTTGTACTTTGTGTCAAGTTATTTTGTACTTTGTGTCGAGTTATCTTGTACTTTGTGTCAAGTTATTTTGTACTTTGTGTCAAGTTATTTTGTACTTTGTGTCAAGTTATTTTGTACTTTGTGTCAAGTTATTTTGTACTTTGTGTCATGTTATCTTGTACTTTGTGTCAAGTTCTCTTGTACTTTGTGTCATGTTATCTTGTACTTTGTGTCATGTTATCTTGTACTTTGTGTCATGTTATCTTGTACTTTGTGTCAAGTTATCTTGTACTTTGTGTTAAGTTATTTTGTACTTTGTGTCATGTTATCTTGTACTTTGTGTCAAGTTATTTTGTACTTTGTGTCAAGTTCTCTTGTACTTTGTGTCAAGTTCTCTTGTACTTTGTGTCAAGTTATCTTGTACTTTGTGTCAAGTTCTCTTGTACTTTGTGTCAAGTTCTCTTGTACTTTGTGTCATGTTATCTTGTACTTTGTGTCATGTTATCTTGTACTTTGTGTCAAGTTATCTTGTACTTTGTGTCAAGTTATTTTGTACTTTGTGTCAAGTTATTTTGTACTTTGTGTCAAGTTATTTTGTACTTTGTGTCAAGTTATTTTGTACTTTGTGTCAAGTTCTCTTGTACTTTGTGTCAAGTTCTCTTGTACTTTGTGTCATGTTATCTTGTACTTTGTGTCATGTTATCTTGTACTTTGTGTCATGTTATCTTGTACTTTGTGTCAAGTTATCTTGTACTTTGTGTTAAGTTATTTTGTACTTTGTGTCATGTTATCTTGTACTTTGTGTCAAGTTATTTTGTACTTTGTGTCAAGTTCTCTTGTACTTTGTGTCTAGTTATCTTGTACTTTGTGTCAAGTTCTCTTGTACTTTGTGTCAAGTTCTCTTGTACTTTGTGTCATGTTATCTTGTACTTTGTGTCATGTTATCTTGTACTTTGTGTCAAGTTCTCTTGTACTTTGTGTCAAGTTATCATGTACTTTGTGTCATGTTATCTTGTACTTGTGTGAAGTTATCTTGTACTTTGTGTCATGTTATCTTGTACTTTGTGTCAAGTTATTTTGTACTTTGTGTCAAGTTATTTTGTACTTTGTGTCAAGTTATCTTGTACTTTGTGTCATGTTATCTTGTACTTTGTGTCAAGTTATCTTGTACTTTGTGTCAAGTTATCTTGTACTTTGTGTCAAGTTATCTTGTACTTTGTGTCAAGTTATTTTGTACTTTGTGTCAAGTTATCTTGTACTTTGTGTCATGTTATCTTGTACTTTGTGTCAAGTTATCTTGTACTTTGTGTCATGTTATCTTGGACTTTGTGTCATGTTATCTTGTACTTTGTGTCATGTTATCTTGTACTTTGTGTCATGTTATCTTGTACTTTGTGTCAAGTTATCTTGTACTTTGTGTCATGTTATCTTGTACTTTGTGTCATGTTATCTTGTACTTTGTGTCAAGTTATTTTGTACTTTGTGTCAAGTTATTTTGTACTTTGTGTCATGTTATCGTGTACTTTGTGTCAAGTTATCTTGTACTTTGTGTCAAGTTATCTTGTACTTTGTGTCAAGTTATCTTGTACTTTGTCTCTAGTTATCTTGTACTTTGTGTCAAGTTCTCTTGTACTTTGTGTCATGTTATCTTGTACTTTGTGTCAAGTTATCTTGTACTTTGTGTCAAGTTATCTTGTACTTTGTGTCAAGTTATCTTGTACTTTGTGTCAAGTTATCTTGTACTTTGTGTCACGTTATCTTGTACTTTGTGTCACGTTATCTTGTACTTTGTGTCATGTTATCTTGTACTTTGTGTCATGTTATCTTGTACTTTGTGTCAAGTTATCTTGTACTTTGTGTCAAGTTATTTTGTACTTTGTGTCAAGTTATCTTGTACTTTGTGTCAAGTTATTTTGTACTTTGTGTCAAGTTATTTTGTACTTTGTGTCAAGTTATCTTGTACTTTGTGTCAAGTTATCTTGTACTTTGTGTCAAGTTATCTTGTACTTTGTGTCATGTTATTTTGTACTTTGTGTCAAGTTATTTTGTACTTTGTGTCAAGTTATCTTGTACTTTGTGTCATGTTATCTTGTACTTTGTGTCAAGTTATCTTGTACTTTGTGTCAAGTTATTTTGTACTTTGTGTCAAGTTATTTTGTACTTTGTGTCAAGTTATTTTGTACTTTGTGCCAAGTTATTTTGTACTTTGTGTCAAGTTCTCTTGTACTTTGTGTCAAGTTATCTTGTACTTTGTGTCAAGTTATCTTGTACTTCTGTAGGAAAATATTTTTTATTGCGCTTCTCATTGTCTATCCCCTCATCCGGGCTTGTGCTAGCCTATAAAGGTGATGCCAATGACTTAGGTGACAACACTGATCTACAGTTCACATGGTATGTTTCGCCTAATGGGGTGGTGGGGGGGGGCACCGACCGTGAAGATTACTCTCATACTACTAGCACACTAATTCCGTCTGCCATATGGCACAAATATCAAACTCTTAAAAGGCTTTATCCCGCTTGTTCTGATTTCACGAAACAGATAGGCTTGCTTCCGCCAAGCAGGTATTTTTAAAATTTGACTCTTTATATAAATTTCACAATTCATCATTAAACATGCAAGGTTATTGAAAACTAAACGGTTTGACCACGTGTGAGTCTTTTGGAGTGATATGTGAAGGTGCTATTGCATCTTGGTTTTGTATTTCGACAAGTCTCTGAATCAATGTCGGTATAAGTTGAAGCACAGTTGCACATTATAGTAACCGCACTGCTTTCATGTAGATTACGGGTGATGTTAACCGCTATGATAATGTTACTGGATCTGATTGTGGGTTCAATCCTAATCAAATGGTCCAAGATTCAAGCAGACTTTCTGATAATATATAAATAAATCTTATCTAGGTTTTATTGTCAGTAATGTAATGAACAAATAATGAAAAAGAGCGAGAACGTACTGGGAAAACAAACCACTTTAGATTAAGAAGTCATTCGAATTACAATATAATGTGAATGGCCATAACGTGAAAGATTATTCCAAGATCAAAGCCACTTCAAGGTCAAGGTTACTGCCTGGTCAGATTTATTCCTCCTTATCACGACTAATATGGCATATGGGTGGTGGTCATAGGCCATCCAATGATTGATTTGGATGATTATTTTGAATATTTCTGCAATTTTCTCCCACAGACATCGGGTGGGAGGGAGTACTGGGAGTATGTGAAAAAGTCAAAAATAGAGAAATTGCTCAGGGCTGACAGCGTGTCACCCGAAGGTTTCTGACTCTGTATGCTACAAATATCCTAAAACAGCAAAAATAACACTATAAACAACAATTACACGTCTCCCCCAACTTCTGCCGGACTAAGAATATTAGTGTGATTCTGCGTGTGATTGGGCAGCGTAGAAAAAGAGTTAGTGACGACCTAACTCGATAAATAATATTGAGCTTAAGTTTACTCGCAGTCTACTGACGTTCTCTGAAAGACACCGCGTCTCGTTCGCTCCGTGACTCACGGCTACCTACTTGCCATTGAACAGCTACATTCTACGGGCTAAGGGAAGTCTAACGTTCTGGCAATCCACTAACATTTCTGGAGTGATAGAAGAAGTCCGATTCGCATTACTCACAACTTTCGCGACCTTATGACCTCAATACCATTGTGCTCCGTCTGCTTGATATAGGGAAGCATATGCCCAAATGGGCATGGTCTATCCCCTGTGCTCTTCACCTGTTACCTGGCTGCTGCATTAAAATCCGTGCTGGGAAAACTCCACAAGACCCCCCCCCCCCCACACACACACCCACCCACCCACCCACCCACCCACCCACCCACACACACTCACTCACTCACTCACTCACTCACTCACTCACTCACTCACTCACTCACTCTCTCTCTCTCTCTCTCTCTCTCACTCACTCACACACACACACACACACACACACACACACACACACACACCGACCGACCGACCGACCGACCGACCGACCGACCGACCGACCGACCGACCGACCGACCGACCGACCGACCGACCGACCGACCGACCGACCGACCGACCGACCGACCGACCGACCGACCGACCGACCGACCGACCGACCGACCGACCGACCGACCGACCGACCGACCGACCGACCGACCGACCGACCGACCGACCGACCGACCGACCGACCGACCGACCGACCGACAGACCGACACACACACACACACACACACACTGACTGACTGACTGACTGACTGACTGACTGACTGACTGACTGACTGACTGACTGACTGACTGACTGACTGACTGACTGACACACACACACTCACTCACTCACTCACTCACTCACTCACTCACTCACTCACTCACTCACTCACTCACTCACACACACACACACACACACACACACACACACACACACACACACACACACCAGCCGGGTGGAATAGCAACAGGGTGGGGTAGGAGATAGGTAGGTAGGATAGGTAGAAAAGTGTCACACAGATAGAAAAACCTGGCCGGTATCCTGAGGAGGTTCTCCCAGACAGTGGGGTCTGCACGGGAGTTTTATATTCTTGGCCCTGGCCATGGCCATTTGTCTAAATGGAAATCCAGTTGAGGGAGGTGGTATCATTTTAATTCCGACACTACTACTTTCATTTCAAAATTTGACCTTGACATGTGCTTGACCTTTGATATGACACCGACGCTAAGGCATATGATACTGTTCATGACACAGGACACACACTATATGCACTGATTTAATTCATATATTTGAACAAAAATTGAGATATGTATATATTTTGAGATATTTAAGCTTTTGATACACATACAGACACAGACAGACGGATGGACGAATCTGATTATTCAATCATTTGGGTGATATTCTGCTGCAAATACATAAAAAAATCATTGTAGGTCATAAATTGCAGCAAAATCGGCAGTCATTTTGAAACAGTGCAATAAATACAAGAATTTTCAACAAATATGCCTCACGTACGGCAGCCATATTGGATTATGATGTTATACAGCCAAAGGAGGCTCAACTAGCTTGGGTCTGTAGCTTAATTTCATCCTGCCCATGTGCCCTATCTGTGTGCCAAGTGGCATGTTGGTATCATATTTTGCATGATTCTTATGTTAACAGACTGTACTACGTCACGTGTTAGCTGACGTCACCATGAAATACAATTTAATAAACATACTGGCAGATATTTTGAAACTATACTAATCTGTTATTAAAGACACGATTATGGAACATCTTAGAATTAATAATATGCTATCAGAAAAACAGTATGGTTTTATAAGCGGCCGATCAACAGTTCTCCAACTTTTGACTGTTCTTGAAAAATGGCTGCTGACTCTGGACAAGGGGGGTATGATTGATGTGATTGACTGCGACTTCATGAAAGCATTTGATAAGGTTCCACATAAACGTCTAATTAGAAAACTAACTGCATATGGCATAGAAGGTAATTTGTTAAACTGGATCTAATCCTTCCTAACCGGAAGGCAGCAACAAGTAGTTATAAATGGAATCATATCTAAACCAACAGACGTAGCAAGCGGTATACCACAGGGCTCAGTTTTAGGGCCATTACTGTTTATAATT
This sequence comes from Chaetoderma sp. LZ-2023a, assembly GCA_034401795.1. NCBI lineage: Eukaryota > Metazoa > Mollusca > Caudofoveata > Chaetodermatida > Chaetodermatidae > Chaetoderma > Chaetoderma sp. LZ-2023a. The sequence continues at coordinate 6,725,008 of CM067370.1, read as the reverse complement.
TACATTAATGATCTTCCCGATGTAATCAGTAGTGGGTCTGAGATCTTTTTATTTGCAGATGACACTAAACTCTTTCGATCAATCTTTAACCCAAAAGACTGCGACACCCTGCAAAATGATATTAACTCTATGTGTTCATGGACTGATAATTCATTATTGAGGTTCCACCCAGATAAATGCAAAAGTATGCGAATATCAACAAAAAACCCATCTCTACACACTTATACAATGGAATTTAATAACCATACTCTAGCCCATTCATCTAGTGAAAAAGATATAGGTGTCATAATAGACGATAAACTACGCTTCGATGAACATATAAATGGAAAAATAAGCAAATCTAACCAAATAATGGGACTGATTAGGAGAACATTTGACTATCTAGATAAAGAAAACTTTAAACATCTCTACAAATCTCTTGTTAGGCCACATATTGAATACGCTAATGTGCTTTGGGCTCCATATCTGCAAAAGCACATAAATGCAATCGAAAATGTCCAAAGACGGGCAACCAAACTTGTTCCTGGTATGCGTAATCTACCATATCACGTACGCCTCCAAAAGTTAAAGTTACCAACATTAGTATTTATAAGATTGCGTGGCGACATGATCGAGTTATATAAAATTCTCAGCAATAAATATGACCAAGTTACTGCAGACCTTATTGAGCGACAAGACACAAATAGCATAGCTCGAGGCCACAGCCTAAAAATTAAGAAAATAAGACCAAGACTCAATATACGAAAGTTTTCTTTCCCGTTGGGCTGTACAGATCAATGGAATAAACTACCCGAATCCGTTATCAGCGCCCCCTCAGTGAATTCTTTCAAAGCTAGACTAGACAAGCTATGGGAAAGTCATCCAAATGTTGCGCTATAACTACGACTGTGAACCCATCTGTAATATTTATACTCCAGAATCATTATAACATAGCCAATGTATAATTGTTAATAACAACTTAATAACATTAAAATGAGCCATAAATATATGCAGCCCATTCCTGACGTTAGAGGTTTGTTGACGCCTGCTGTCAGTAGAGGATTCGTGTAAGTTCGTGTTCATGTAAGTTATACCTATAAAGTTGCCTTAAAATTGGGTAGATCTTTCCACATTAGCGTATTTTGGGAAAATACCTTCTCTGAATGCATCGCTCATACCACTTCCGGCTGGTAAGCGCGACAGCCGACGCACAAACAGCATTATTTACTATGGGAATCAGATACAGGCACGTTAGGCAGTGCATATGAAAAACTATGTTCATAATATTTTTGAAGTCATACATCATTGGAAAGCTAAGCCAATTTTCTATACATTTCTGTATTCGTTTTAATAGTTTTATAAAATTTAATACAGTTGATTGCAATTTAAAAATATCCCCTATTGTCCACTTGATTTAATGAATCTAAGTCGAATGCTGTATTTTATATACGCAAATAACTCAGTGAAAACGTTACAAAAATGTATAAAATAATGCACCAGTGTTTCGGCAATTGAATGCGCTTTCCAATGATATATGATTTAAATAATATAATGATTTTAGTAACGACTAAAATGAGCGTATAAAGGGCCAGGAGTTTGCTAGAAATAGATAAAATCCGATCTGTCTCTTAGCACGGCAGACGCAAACATAATAAATGGATAACACACTTGAATGTAAATAATTTGAATATAAAAAAAATCTAAAGATTTTACATTATTTCATATTTATTTATTTTGAAGAATTTCCACTATAAGTGACTCGTTAAATATTAACTCACTTCAATTTATGATATATACCTGTGCTTTTACATAAATTAAAAATAACTATTCATTCATCACCATGTCAACCCGTCTGTTTGAGAACGACCTTGTCTATTGTTCCCACACCTCCTTTCTGTACTTAGGCCTATTTTATGTTATCCCACTCCTTTAAAGATTGAACACACACCCATCGGCATAACTACTCCACACACCCTGCATTGCTACCATACACCCCACACACCCTACGTTGACATTACCACGCCATACACCCTACATCGCTGACATCTACCCTCTACAAATATCTCATCCGGGTACATGATTTAATTCCCCGTACTTTGCAGCGTTGTACTAAAAGAATTCAGACCTCACCTTAAGCCTATCAGCCTGATGTCAAAATGGCAATTGTTACACAGATACTAGCAGAAAGGACGCGGGTGGGTGAACGCTTTGGAGGCTATGACCATGAGAAGAGTTGCGCTCGTAGACAACACATTTTAGTAACACAGTTTTGGAAAATGAACACCAGATATAATACCCACCGTCACGATCTAGATGCGAAATGTGAGTGTCTTATGGGTTAAAACATGGAATAGCTAACAACACCTTCCTTAAAACATGGGATAGCTAACAACACCTTCCTTAAAACATGGGATAGCTAACAACACCTTCCTTAAAACATGGGATAGCTAGCAACACCTTCATTAAAACATGGGATAGCTAACAACACCTTCCTTAAAACATGGGATAGCTAACAACACCTTCATTAAAACATGGGATAGCTAACAACACCTTCCTTAAAACATGGGATAGCTAACAACACCTTCCTTAAAACATGGGATAGCTAATAACACCTTCATTAAAACATGGGATAGCTAACAACACCTTCATTAAAACATGGGATAGCTAACAACACCTTCCTTAAAACATGGGATAGCTAACAACACCTTCATTAAAACATGGGATAGCTAACAACACTTTCATTAAAACATGGGATAGCTAATAACACCTTCATTAAAACATGAGATAGCTAACAACACCTTCCTTAAAACATGGGATAGCTAACAACACTTTCATTAAAACATGGGATAGCTAACAACACCTTCCTTAAAACATGGGATAGCTAACAACACCTTCCTTAAAACATGGGATAGCTAACAACACCTTCCTTAAAACATTGGATAGCTAACAACACCTTCCTTAAAACATGGGATAGCTAACAACACCTTCATTAAAACATGGGATAGCTAACAACACTTTCATTAAAACATGGGATAGCTAACAAAATCTTCCTTAAAACCTGGGATAGCTAACAACGCCTTCATTAAAACATGGGATAACTCACAACACCTTCCCTAAAACATGGGATAGCTAACAACACCGTCCTTAAAACATGGGATAGCTAACAACACCTTCATTAAAACATGGGATAGCTAACAACACCTTCATTAAAACATTGGATAGCTAACAACACCTTCATTAAAACATGGGATAGCTAACAACACCTTCATTAAAACATGGGATAGCTAACAACACCTTCATTAAAACATGGCATAGCTAACAACACCTTCATTAAAACATGGGATAGCTAACAACACCTTCCTTAAAACATGGGATAGCTAACAATACCTTCCTTAAAACATTGGATAGCTAACAACACCTTCCTTAAAACATGGGATAGCTAACAGCACCTTCCTTAAAACATGGAATAGCTAACAACACCTTCATTAAAACATGGGATAGCTAACAACACCTTCCTTAAAACATGGGATAGCTAACAACACCTTCATTAAAACATGGGATAGCTAACAACACCTTCCTTAAAACATTGGATAGCTAACAACACCTTCATTAAAACATTGGATAGCTAATAACACCTTCATTAAAACATGGGATAGCTAACAACACCTTCATTAAAACATTGGATAGCTAATAACACCTTCATTAAAACATGGGATAGCTAACAACACCTTCCTTAAAACATGGGATAGCTAACAACTCCTTCCTTAAAACATGGGATAGCTAACAACACCTTCCTTAAAACATGAGATAGCTAACAACACCTTCCTTAAAACATGGGATAGCTAACAACACCTTCATTAAAACATTGGATAGCTAACAACACCTTCATTAAAACATTGGATATCTAATAACACCTTCATTAAAACATGGGATAGCTAACAACACCTTCCTTAAAACATGGGATAGCTAACAACACCTTCATTAAAACATGGGATAGCTAACAATACCTTCATTAAAACATGGGATAGCTAACAACACCTTCCTTAAAACATTGGATAGCTAACAACACCTTCATTAAAACATTGGATAGCTAATAACACCTTCATTAAAACATGGTATAGCTAACAACACCTTCCTTAAAACATGGGATAGCTAACAACACCTTCCTTAAAACATGGGATAGCTAACAACACCTTCATTAAAACATGGGATAGCTAATAACACCTTCCTTAAAACATGGGATAGCTAACAACACCTTCATTAAAACATGGGATAGCTAATAACACCTTCATTAAAACATTGGATATCTAATAACACCTTCCTTAAAACATGGGATAGCTAACAAAACCTTCATTAAAACATGGGATAGCTAACAACACCTTCCTTAAAACATGGGATAGCTAATAACACCTTCCTTAAAACATGGGATAGCTAATAACACCTTCATTAAAACATGGGATAGCTAACAACACCTTCATTAAAACATTGGATATCTAATAACACCTTCCTTAAAACATGGGATAGCTAATAACACCTTCATTAAAACATGGGATAGCTAATAACACCTTCATTAAAACATGGGATAGCTAACAAAACCTTCCTTAAAACATGGGATAGCTAATAACACCTTCATTAAAACATTGGATATCTAATAACACCTTCATTAAAACATGGGATAGCTAATAACACCTTCCTTAACACATGGGATAGCTAATAACACCTTCCTTAAAACATGGGATAGCTAATAACACCTTCATTAAAACATGGGATAGCTAACAACACCTTCCTTAAAACATTGGATAGCTAACAACACCTTCGTTAAAACATGGGATAGCTAACAACACCTTCCTTAAAACATGGGATAGCTAATAACACCTTCATTAAAACATGGGATAGCTAACAAAACCTTCCTTAAAATATGGGATAGCTAACAACACCTTCCTTAAAACATGGCATAGCTAACAACACCTTCCTTAAAACATGGGATAGCTAACAACACCGTCCTTAAAACATGGGATAGCTAACAACACCGTCCTTAAAACATGGGATAGCTAACAACACCTTCATTAAAACATGGGATAGCTAACAACACCGTCCTTAAAACATGGGATAGCTAACAACACCTTCATTAAAACATGGGCTAGCTAACAACACCTTCCTTAAAACATGGGATAGCTAACAACACCTTCATTAAAACATGGGATAGCTAACAACACCTTCCCTAAAACATGGGATAACTAACAACACCGTCCTTAAAACATGACATAGCTAACAACACCTTCCTTAAAACATGGGATAGCTAACAACACCGTCCTTAAAACATGGGATAGCTAACAACACCGTCCTTAAAACATGGGATAGCTAACAACACCTTCATAAAAACATAGGATAGCTAACAACACCTTCCTTAAAACATGGGATAGCTAACAACACCTTCCTTAAAACATGGGATAACTAACTAACACCTTCCCTAAAACATGGGATAGCTAACAACACCTTCCTTAAAACATGGGATAGCTAACAACACCTTCCTTAAAACATGGGATAGCTAACAACACCGTCCTTAAAACATGGGATAGCTAACAACACCGTCCTTAAAACATGGGATAACTAACAACACCTTAATTAAAACATGGGATAACTCACAACACCTTCCCTAAAACATGGGATAGCTAACAACACCGTCCTTAAAACATGGGATAGCTAACAACACCTTCATTAAAACATAGGATAGCTAACAACACCTTCCTTAAAACATGGGATAGCTAACAACACCTTCCTTAAAACATGGGATAACTAACAACACCTTCCCTAAAACATGGGATAGCTAACAACACCTTCCTTAAAACATGGGATAGCTAACAACACCTTCCTTAAAACATGGGATAGCTAACAACACCGTCCTTAAAACATGGGATAGCTAACAACACCGTCCTTAAAACATGGGATAGCTAACAACACCTTAATTAAAACATGGGATAACTCACAACACCTTCCCTAAAACATGGGATAACTAACAACACGTCCTTAAAACATGACATAGCTAACAGCACCTTCCTACCTTCCTTAAAACATGGGATAGCTAACAACACCGTCCTTAAAACATGGGATAGCTAACAACACCTTCATTAAAACATGGGATGGCTAATAACACCTTCCATAAAACATGCGATAACTAACAACACCGTCCTTAAAACATGGCATAGCTAACAACACATTCCTACCTTCCTTAAAACATGGGATAGCTAACAACACCTTCCTTAAAACATGGGATAGCTAATAACACCTTCATTAAAACATGGGATAGCTAATAACACCATCATTAAAACATGGGATAGCTAACAACACCTTCATTAAAACATTGGATATCTAATAACACCTTCATTAAAACATGGGATAGCTAATAACACCTTCCTTAAAACATGGGATAGCTAATAACACCTTCCTTAAAACATGGGATTGCTAATAACACCTTCATTAAAACATGGGATAGCTAACAACACCTTCCTTAAAACATTGGATAGCTAACAACACCTTCGTTAAAACATGGGATAGCTAACAACACCTTCCTTAAAACATGGGATAGCTAATAACACCTTCATTAAAACATGGGATAGCTAATAACACCTTCATTAAAACATGGGATAGCTAACAAAACCTTCCTTAAAACATGGGATAGCTAATAACACCTTCATTAAAACATTGGATATCTAATAACACCTTCATTAAAACATGGGATAGCTAATAACACCTTCCTTAAAACATGGGATAGCTAATAACACCTTCCTTAAAACATGGGATAGCTAATAACACCTTCATTAAAACATGGGATAGCTAACAACACCTTCCTTAAAACATTGGATAGCTAACAACACCTTCGTTAAAACATGGGATAGCTAACAACACCTTCCTTAAAACATGGGATAGCTAATAACACCTTCATTAAAACATGGGATAGCTAACAAAACCTTCCTTAAAATATGGGATAGCTAACAACACCTTCCTTAAAACATGGCATAGCTAACAACACCTTCCTTAAAACATGGGATAGCTAACAACACCGTCCTTAAAACATGGGATAGCTAACAACACCGTCCTTAAAACATGGGATAGCTAACAACACCTTCATTAAAACATGGGATAGCTAACAACACCGTCCTTAAAACATGGGATAGCTAACAACACCTTCATTAAAACATGGGATAGCTAACAACACCTTCCCTAAAACATGGGATAACTAACAACACCGTCCTTAAAACATGACATAGCTAACAACACCTTCCTTAAAACATGGGATAGCTAACAACACCGTCCTTAAAACATGGGATAGCTAACAACACCGTCCTTAAAACATGGGATAGCTAACAACACCTTCATTAAAACATAGGATAGCTAACAACACCTTCCTTAAAACATGGGATAGCTAACAACACCTTCCTTAAAACATGGGATAACTAACAACACCTTCCCTAAAACATGGGATAGCTAACAACACCTTCCTTAAAACATGGGATAGCTAACAACACCTTCCTTAAAACATGGGATAGCTAACAACACCGTCCTTAAAACATGGGATAGCTAACAACACCGTCCTTAAAACATGGGATAGCTAACAACACCTTAATTAAAACATGGGATAACTCACAACACCTTCCCTAAAACATGGGATAGCTAACAACACCGTCCTTAAAACATGGGATAGCTAACAACACCTTCATTAAAACATAGGATAGCTAACAACACCTTCCTTAAAACATGGGATAGCTAACAACACCTTCCTTAAAACATGGGATAACTAACAACACCTTCCCTAAAACATGGTATAGCTAACAACACCTTCCTTAAAACATGGGATAGCTAACAACACCGTCCTTAAAACATGGGATAGCTAACAACACCGTCCTTAAAACATGGGATAGCTAACAACACCTTCATTAAAACATGGGATGGCTAATAACACCTTCCATAAAACATGCGATAACTAACAACACCGTCCTTAAAACATGGCATAGCTAACAACACATTCCTACCTTCCTTAAAACATGGGATAGCTAACAACACCTTCCCTAAAACATGGGATAGCTAACAACACCTTCCTTAAAATATGGGATAGCTAACAACACCTTCCTTAACCATCTGACTGCCGAGTCTGCATATGACAGATTCCACGGTTTATATCTCTGGACCTGTTAAATATTTTGAAAACAATTTGACCGAAAAGCTGCTTGTGGCTAAGCGAGTCAAGGGTTTTTGCCTATTGGAATCATTGTCCGGCGGCTTACAACAGTCAGACAGCTAAACATAGGATAACGCCCCTTTAATTCGCTGACGATTATCAGGTGATTAGTATTAAAGGACATGTGTTATTTAACCATTGTGGTACTGCCAAGTGTTATCTAACCATTGTTGTACTGCCAAGTGTTATTTAACCATTGTTGTACTGCCAGGTGTTATCTAACCATTGTTGTACTGCCAAGTGTTATTTAACCATTGTACTGTCATGTGTTATCTAACCATTGTTGTACTGTCAGGTGTTATTTAACCATTGTTGTACTGCCAAGTGTTATTTAACCATTGTTGTACTGCCAGGTGTTATTTAACCATTGTACTGTCAGGTGTTATCTAACCATTGTTGTACTGCCAGGTGTTATTTAACCATTGTACTGTCAGGTGTTATCTAACCATTGTTGTACTGCCAGGTGTTATTTAACCATTGTTGTACTGTCAGGTGTTATTTAACCATTGTTGTACTGCCAGGTGTTATTTAACCATTGTACTGTCAGGTGTTATTTAACCATTGTACTGTCAGGTGTTATTTAACCATTGTTGTACTGCCAAGTGTTATTTAACCATTGTACTGCCAGGTGTTATCTAACCATTGTTGTACTGCCAGGTGTTATTTAACCATTGTTGTACTGCCAAGTGTTATTTAACCATTGTTGTACTGCCAGGTGTTATTTAACCATTGTACTGTCAGGTGTTATTTAACCATTGTACTGTCAGGTGTTATTTAACCATTGTTGTACTGCCAAGTGTTATTTAACCATTGTACTGCCAGGTGTTATCTAACCATTGTTGTACTGCCAGGTGTTATTTAACCATTGTACTGTCAGGTGTTATTTAACCATTGTACTGCCAGGTGTTATTTAACCATTGTACTGTCAGGTGTTATTTAACCATTGTACTGCCAGGTGTTATTTAACCATTGTACTGTCAGGTGTTATCTAACCATTGTTGTACTGCCAGGTGTTATTTAACCATTGTACTCTCAGGTGTTATCTAACCATTGTTGTACTGCCAGGTGTTATTTAACCATTGTACTGTCAGGTGTTATCTAACCATTGTTGTACTGCCAGGTGTTATTTAACCATTGTACTGTCAGGTGTTATCTAACCATTGTTGTACTGCCAGGTGTTATTTAACCATTGTACTGTCAGGTGTTATCTAACCATTGTTGTACTGCCAGGTGTTATTTAACCATTGTACTGTCAGGTGTTATCTAACCATTGTTGTACTGCCAGGGGTTATTTAACCATTGTACTGTCAGGTGTTATCTAACCATTGTTGTACTGCCAGGTGTTATTTAACCATTGTACTGTCAGGTGTTATTTAACCAGTGTGGTACTGCCAAGTGTTATCTAACCATTGCTGTACTGCCAGGTGTTATTTAACCATTGTACTGTCAGGTGTTATTTAACCATTGTGGTACTGCCAAGTGTTATCTAACCATTGTTGTACTGCCAGGTGTTATTTAACCATTGTTGTACTGTCAGGTGTTATTTAACCAGTGTGGTACTGCCAGGTGTTATCTAACCATTGTGGTACTGCCAGGTGTTATTTAACCATTGTTGTACTGTCAGGTGTTATTCAACCATTGTTGTACTTCCAGGTGTTATTTAACCCTTGTGGCACTGTCAGATGTTATTTAACCATTGTTGTACTGTCAGGTGTTATTTAACCATTGTTGTACTGCCAGGTGTTATTTAACCATTGTTGTACTGCCAGGTGTTATTTAACCATTGTTGTACTGCCAGGTGTTATTTAACCATTGTTGTACTGTCAGGTGTTATTTAACCATTGTTGTACTGCCAGGTGTTATTTAACCATTGTTGTACTGCCAGGTGTTATTTAACCATTGTTGTACTGTCAGATGTTATTTAACCATTGTTGTACTGTCAGGTGTTATTTAACCATTGTTGTACTGTCAGATGTTATTTAACCATTGTTGTACTGCCAGGTATTATTTAACCATTGTTGAACTGTCAGGTGTTATTTAACCCATGTGGTACTGCCAGGTGTTATCTAACCATTGTTGTACTGCCAGGCGTTATTTAACCATTGTTGTACTGTCAGATGTTATTTAACCATTGTTGTACTGTCAGGTGTTATTTAACCATTGTTGTACTGTCAGATGTTATTTAACCATTGTTGTACTGCCAGGTGTTATTTAACCATTGTTGTACTGCCAGGTGTTATTTAACCATTGTTGTACTGTCATGTGTTATTTAAGCCATGTAGTACTGCCGGCTGTTATTTAACCCTTGTTGTACTGTCAGGTGTTATTTAAGCATTGTTGTACTGCCAGGTGTTATTTAACCATTGTTGTACTGCCAGGTGTTATTTAACCCTTGTTGTACTGTCAGGTGTTATTTAAGCATTGTTGTACTGCCAGGTGTTATTTAAGCATTGTTGTACTGCCAGGTGTTATTTAAGCATTGTTGTACTGCCAGGTGTTATTTAAGCATTGTTGTACTGCCAGGTGTTATTTAAGCATTGTTGTACTGCCAGGTGTTATTTAAGCATTGTTGTACTGCCAGGTGTTATTTAACCCTTGTTGTACTGCCAGGTGTTATTTAAGCATTGTTGTACTGCCGGCTGTTATTTAACCCTTGTTGTACTGTCAGGTGTTATTTAAGCATTGTTGTACTGCCAGGTGTTATTTAACCATTGGTGTACTGTACCCGCAGTAAATACACTACAGGAGCTATTGTAAGAACAACTCCACCTATCCCAGTATCCATGGTGCTGCTGAAAGGAGTTGCCGTCATCCAAATCAACGTCAGTTTCGGGGTCTGTTTTTAAACGAACGTCATTTACCAGGCGTGTGAGGCGTGTGTATAGCCACAGCTGATGTTACAGAAATAGGCTAACGTAGACATTTAGGCGCTTATGAAAACGTAACTCTTATATAAAAATTGTCTCGCTTTTCAAGTTTTAAAAGTAAGCCACTTAAAAGTAGATCCTGGTTGTTGTAATACACTATGATATATTCATTGATGCATACTTATGTGACACGCGCAAAAATATTAGGCCAAACAACTGTAGTAGAGTGCGTGCGCTATGCAAGGTTGCGTGGCGATGATTAATGACGATGATTAACGATTTGTCACGATGATTAACGATCTGTGACGGCGATTTCTCCCATACAATTAGTACGCGATGCTGGACCACTGAATAACGCTTAGCCAATACCCAGTTAGTGCCCCCCCCCCCCCCCCCCACACACCCACCCAGCCGCCCCCCCCCCCCCCCGCCTCCACTCCCAAGGATGTAGTGTCTGAAGATAATACTGAAATTCAGATCAGTGTCTATTTCAATATGTTTCTTCTTCAAGCGGAGTCTAACAGTGTGCTAATGCTAAAGTAACCAATCCGGCAAGCCTTAGTTAGAAAATGATCCCCAAGCTGACTGATTGTCGAAGTGTTAGCTCAAGAAAATGATTCTCGAAATGGCCGGTGGTGGCAGTGCTAGCTCAAGATAATGGTTCTCAAAACGCCCGGTGGTGGGAAGTGCTAGCTCAAAAGATGATTCTCAAAATGACCGGTGGTGGCAGTGCTATCTCATAGAGAATAACTTTCAATCTAGCAGTGATAGTTCACAGAAATCGATTCTCAAAGTGGTCAATGGTGGGAGTAAGATTGGACTATATATCATCAGTAATAGGCTTCATTCAATGCACCTATATAATTTGAAACCAATCTGTCCATCAGTACGGGATAAAGCCATTGGCTGGAGAACTATGATCTAGAACCTGATTATCAAGATGCCCATATTAGATTTATTATAAATTTAAATTTTCGTCCAGGAATCTTCCTCATCTGAGTAACCCGAATCTCAATCACCACAAAGGACAACAGGTCCCGCTGAATGTACATGAAAGCTATCCAGCACTTTATTGTGTATCACGCTGACGTATCTGACTCACTAAATCTCATTACCACATTCTTCTCACCGTCTAACGCGCATTAAGTGCTGGCGTTTGTATTAATATGGTAGCGGGATCCCACAATAATACACAACTGTTATACCGCTGCAGGACGGTGGCATCGCAATGGCGCAATGCCACACCGCTGCTGCACCAGTCACCAGTTTGTAGAATACCACACGAATGTTGAACAAGTCACCAGTTTGTAGAATACCACACGAATGTTGAACCAGTCACCAGTTTGTAGAATGCCACACGAATGTTGAACAAGTCACCAGTTTGTAGAATGCCACACGAATGTTGAACAAGTCACCAGTTTGTAGAATACCACACGAATGTTGAACAAGTCACCAGTTTGTAGAAGACTACACGAATGTTGAACAAGTCACCAGTTTGTAGAATACCACACGAATGTTGAACAAGTCACCAGTTTGTAGAATGCCACACGAATGTTGAACAAGTCACCAGTTTGTAGAATGCCACACGAATGTTGAACAAGTCACCAGTTTGTAGAAGACTACACGAATGTTGAACAAGTCACCAGTTTGTAGAATACCACACGAATGTTGAACAAGTCACCAGTTTGTAGAATGCCACACGAATGTTGAACAAGTCACCAGTTTGTAGAATGCCACACGAATGTTGAACAAGTCACCAGTTTGTAGAAGACTACACGAATGTTGAACAAGTCACCAGTTTGTAGAATACCACACGAATGTTGAACAAGTCACCAGTTTGTAGAATACCACACGAATGTTGAACAAGTCACCAGTTTGTAGAATGCCACACGAATGTTGAACAAGTCACCAGTTTGTAGAATACCACACGAATGTTGAACAAGTCACCAGTTTGTAGAAGACCACACGAATGTTGAACAAGTCACCAGTTTGTAGAATGCCACACGAATGTTGAACAAGTCACCAGTTTGTAGAAGACTACACGAATGTTGAACAAGTCACCAGTTTGTAGAATGCCACACGAATGTTGAACAAGTCACCAGTTTGTAGAATGCCACACGAATGTTGAACAAGTCACCAGTTTGTAGAAGACTACACGAATGTTGAACAAGTCACCAGTTTGTAGAATGCCACACGAATGTTGAACCAGTCACCAGTTTGTAGAATGCCACACGAATGTTGAACAAGTCACCAGTTTGTAGAATGCCACACGAATGTTGAACAAGTCACCAGTTTGTAGAAGACTACACGAATGTTGAACAAGTCACCAGTTTGTAGAAGACCACACGAATGTTGAACAAGTCACCAGTTTGTAGAATGCCACACGAATGTTGAACAAGTCACCAGTTTGTAGAATACCACACGAATGTTGAACAAGTCACCAGTTTGTAGAATACCACACGAATGTTGAACAAGTCACCAGTTTGTAGAATACCACACGAATGTTGAACAAGTCACCAGTTTGTAGAAGACTACACGAATGTTGAACAAGTCACCAGTTTGTAGAATGCCACACGAATGTTGAACAAGTCACCAGTTTGTAGAATGCCACACGAATGTTGAACAAGTCACCAGTTTGTAGAATGCCACACGAATGTTGAACAAGTCACCAGTTTGTAGAATGCCACCCGAATGTTGAACAAGTCACCAGTTTGTAGAAGACTACACGAATGTTGAACAAGTCACCAGTTTGTAGAATACCACACGAATGTTGAACCAGTCACCAGTTTGTAGAATGCCACACGAATGTTGAACAAGTCACCAGTTTGTAGAATGCCACACGAATGTTGAACAAGTCACCAGTTTGTAGAATACCACACGAATGTTGAACAAGTCACCAGTTTGTAGAATGCCACACGAATGTTGAACAAGTCACCAGTTTGTAGAAGACTACACGAATGTTGAACCAGTCACCTGTTTGTAGAAATCCACGCCAATGTTAAACCAGTCATCAGTTTGTAGAATGCCACGCTATTGTTGAACCGGTCACCTGTTTGTAGAATGCCACGCGATTGTTGAACCAGTCACTAGTTTGAGGAATGCCACAATGGTACGTTGCTGTGTTTGTGGTAGCAGCCATTGGTTTGTGGAACATATGTGCGTGCATTTACGCCCAGCATTGATCTGAGTAGAGACACCGGATTACGTATTACTCGTTGGCTTCTAGACAGTTGTTGAAGACACATGGCTGCTTCACATAGTCTGGATAATCGTCACCATCTTCCAAAAATTTGGAGCAATATTCCTGTAAATGGCCACGCATACCAACCATTGTCTTTTGAGTGGGTGTGTGGCGTTTTTCTCAGGGACACTAGACGTCGCCACTTTATGGTGGCGTCATTAGGACCCAGGATAATGGACCGTTCCACTTTTAGCTATGCCCCGCCCATCTCAATCTAAGTTCCACCCACACCACGTCCTTATTGGGATCGACCGATCGCTGAACTCCCTGGCTATCAATTTCCAGAAAACTATACAGGCAAGCTGTTGAATATTTTGAAATTAATTTGACTGGGTGATGTTGCTGCTTATGGCAGTGAGTCAAATTAGTTTCAAAATATTCAACAGAATGTTTATTAAATGGTAAAGACATACAATACGTACAACGTGTCGGACTATTAAGCGTTAAAGACGGACGATATCGAATAATTTATGACGTCAGCATACACGTCACTTAGTTAATTATGACGTCATATGACGTCAGATGATCGATGGATAAACTTAGAAAGGCCCATTCCCCTTTTTCCTTTCCAGGACATCGGTTTACATGGCAATAACTCTTGAAGTACAACTTAAAATAGAACCATAACCGGAGCCAGTAAAAATATAAATCCAGGAGGTGACATCATTGCATAAATTACAACTACCACGACTACCGCCGCCGCTGCCACCGCAACCACCACCACCACCACCACCACCACCAACAACAACAACAACAACAACAACACCGCCATCATCATCATCATCATCATCATCATCGTCATCATCACCGTTTTATTATGCGTCTATACTGGGCTTAACAGGTAGTTATAGGACACTCCCAGAGGGGCGTTAGCAACTAACTGATAATCTCAGGCGATTAGGTCTCCGGCTCGCTACCACAAAACACACTTCTGAGGATTTATATATCACTAACAATATTTTTGTCCTAAATATATCTGTGTCCTAAAGTACGAGAGCACTGGTTAATAGCACATGGACCAAGGTTGTGTCAATTCCTAATGCCGGTCAATGCACGTAACCAGTTATTGGTTTGATTGCCGTCTATCGAGTCCCTGTTTCCAGGTCCCATTCACGTGAAGAGTGAAGGAGATTGCATGTGTTTCCACCGATTGCTCGTCAGCCACCAGATCGCCTGACAATCGCCTCGTGTCGATTCTACAGATGTCATTGATTTGATTAACGTTTATCGAGCCCCTGATTCCAGGTCCCATTCACACTATATCTTGGCTGGTTTTATCTCAGTCTATTATTGGTAACTTCCCCAGCTTTACACTGGTACCCATTAATACTCCTGGGTGGAGAGAGGCAACGATGAGTGAAGGAGATTGCCTATATTTCCACCGATCGCTCTTCAGCCACCCGATCGCCTGACAATCAGACCTGGGTTAAAATGCAAATGCATTTGCATTTAAATGCATTTAAATACATTTTTTCAAGTATTCAAATAGTTTTCAAATGCTTTTTCAAATACTTTTCATATAATATATATAGACAGCAGGATCTTCCAAGCAAAGTAAATTAAAAATATTCCCAAACCTTATTTAATCATAAAGAGCTTGTATCTGCCTTGTGGTCCTGGAACCCCTTTGACCACTGAATTCCCAGCTTTCCAAAGTCAATTTCATATGTTAACTGGTGTACATTCTGGAAACAAAATTGCTGTAAACTGTTGGTATCTAATGTGGCAGCAACAGATTTCAAAACACATTGTCAAATGTACACTAGACATTCTTCTACTGACACTGTATCAATTACATTCGACATTAAAGTGATAAGGGTTAATATAATAGCTATAATATGTGTCAGTTTTGTGAAATCATAATCAAACAAACAATATTAAATGCAATCTTTAAATTAAATAGTTACATTTTCTGTACTGCTTTTTCATATACAGAATTTGGGATGTAATGGGTTAAATTGTGCATATGAGATGTTAATTCTCACTAAGCAATAGAGCTATCTAGAATCAAACCAAACAAACAACTTTTCTTGAAGACAATTTGACTTGGAAGCCAGTGCTGCCGTAGGCAGCAACAACTAGCATGCAAATTAGTTTCAAACTATTCACCAGAATTTGACCTATATCATAAAGGCGTGTGTCAGGCTTATGTACAGAACTGTTTGTCTATAGGGTCAAATGATTGTATGAAGTAGTTGAGCATATACCAGGGTGTGATTATAATTGACCAGTTGTTTGTGGGAGAATGAGCAGAAGACAGCAGGATTTTGTTGAAGGTATAAAAGTGCATAGATTTAAACAGCTCTTAACTTTTCAATGATGCAACTAATTTTTCATGACATAGCAAATTTTCTGTTAAATATTTTAAAATTTATTTATTTCTAAGCCATATATATTCCAGTCAAATTATTTTCAAAGTAGTCAACTGCTTTTCTTTGTGGTAGCTTTCAAAATATGATGTAAAGTATTCCATCCATGAAAGGGCTAATGGAAAAAATTTCTTAACAAAATGAATTTCTCATGAAGAATGAACATTTGACAACAATTAGACTGTATTGGTTCCTTTGGGAGAAATTACTTTCTGTCAAATTATTTTCAAAGTAACAAAATTTTAACTACAAGAAAATGTAGTGGCATGGATGTGTATGTTGGACAAGTTGACTGAAAGGTATTTATTCTTATTTCAGAAATTACTTTCATTGCAATCATTTTCAAACTAAAAAGATCTTATTGATCGTGCTGCTCTGTGTTCTGTGCAGGGAGCCACTATTAAGCTACTCATATAGTAGTTCTGGACATGTCAAGTAGATGCTACCGAAATGTGGACTGTATTTGGAACGGGAAACATTTCCGATACATTGCTGGACATGATATTGTTATCATCCTGGGACCAGAGAAATAGAATGTACTTCATAAAGTCTTACCTGCCCTTACTGGGTGCGAACAAAGATTTGCATTTATCTCTCGAGTCAAGACCACTGCCTGGGCAGCCTGGGTTGCATAGC
>CM067370.1:6590180-6695180 GCA_034401795.1 Chaetoderma sp. LZ-2023a | reverse complement strand
GCCTATGCGTGACGCAGTTGATTATGGCATCACATAGGCTATTTGAGTGAGAGATTTTATTCATCTCTTGCCTCGTGTGTGACGTCACAACATCGTGTGTTCAATATTTATCAACTTCTACTCGCTAACTATAGCCAGTCTCCATTAACCCTTTCTGTCGTCTGTTTTGATGGCCTACGAAAAAGTGGTATTTTTGTCCGCTAAAGCGTCGCATGCGACTGGGAATTTAGTTAGCTATGGGTAGGAGTCGAACTTGACCATCGTGTGCACAATTGTGTCACGCATGCAATTATGAACACAAGGACTCGCATACCCCCCCCCCCCCCCCCCACCAAGCCCGGACCCCACCCCACTCCGACCGCGGAGCAATGCACATGCGTAATCAGTCCTGCGTCAATGATAAACGAGTGCACCGATTTTCAATTTGATACTGGTTCCTGCACATGCGATGTCCACTGACAAACAGACGCGTCGATAACCAATTTGATTTGTGTTTATCCTATTTTGGAACTGCATACTGTAAGTGACGAAGGACAAGTTGCCATTTGCACCGACCTATGGTGGTGGTGGTGGTGGTGGTGGTGGTGGTGGTGGTGGTGGTTGTTGAAGTGGTCGTTGTTGTCGTCGTCGTTGTTGTTGTTGTTGTTCCTGTTGTGGTGGAGGTTGTGGTGGTGGTGGTGGTGGTGGTGGAGGGTGGCGGTGGTGGTGGTGGTGGTGGTGGTGATGGTGGGAGGTGGTGGTGGGCTGTGGGTGGTGGTGGTGGTGATGGTGGGAGGTGGTGTGGGCTGTGGATGGTGGTGATGGTGGTGATGGTGGTGATGGGGGGGGGGGGGGTGGTGGCGGTGGTGGTGGTGATGATGTCTGTTAGAACTGCTTTCAGCTGTAATCAGTTTTTCTTCAGCCGTCTCCTGTTTCTTGGCCACTGCGAGCGTCCGGACCGCCTCTAGGTTCTTTCTTGTCTTTAGTGGGCCTAGATACATTCTTTGACGCCTGATCGCAAACCACTTAGGAAGTAGATGTTGTGGCGTTCTTTGAGCGCCTGATACCCGTTGGCACCCACGACTGCACATTTTCGTGCTTGCTGACCAGGTGTATTTATCAGCCTATATACTTGGTTACTTTGGACCTTTGATATATGGGTTAGAGTAATGTACCAAATCTAAGATATGGGTTAGAGGTTTATAATATGTATACAAGCTAAACCTGTAGTTCATCAGCATCGTCACCATCATCGTGATTAAAGCTATGCTATGTTAGGCTTCCAATCAGCGTCGTCATCATTACCATCATCGTGAGTAAAGCTATGGTATGTTAGGCTTCCAATCAGCATCGTCATCATCATCACCATCATCGTGATTAAAGCTATGCTATGTTATGTTTCCAATCAGCATCACCATCATCGTGATCAAAGCTATGCTATGTTAGGTTTCCAGTCAGCATCGCCATCATCATCACCATCATCGTGATTAAAGCTATGCTATGTTAGGCTTCCAATCAGCATCGTCATCATCATCATCATCATCATCATCACATCATCGAGATCAAAGCAATGCTATGTTAGGCTTCCAATCAGTATCGTCACCATCACCATCATCGTGATTAAAGATATTCTATGTTAGACTTCCGAAACTGGCTGACATTTTTAGTCGCAATTCGCAACTGATAGGCCTATAAGTCGGTCTGTCGCTCTATATGTCGGTCTGTCAGTCTATGTGTCGGTCTCTCGGTCTATATGTCGGTCTATGTTTCGGTCTGTCAGTCTATGTGTCAGTCTGTGTGTCGGTCTGTCAGTCTATGTGTCAGTCTATGCGTCGGTCTGTCGGTCTAAGTGTTGGTCTGTCGGTCTATGTGTCGGCCTGTTGGTCTATATGCCGGTCTGTCGGTCTATTGGTCTATCTGTTGGTCTATGTGTCGGTCTATGTGTCGGTCTATCTATCGGTCTGTGGGTCTATTTGTCAGTTTTTCGGTCTGTGTGTCAGGCTCGTGGGCTATGTGTCGATCTGTCAGTCTATGTGTCAGTCGGTCGGTCTATGTGTCGGTCTGTCAGTCTATGTGTCGGTCGGTCGGTCTATGTGTCTGTCTGTCGGTCTATGTGTCAGTCTGTCGGTCTATGTGTTGGTCTGTCGGTTCAGGTTTGTTTTCACAGTTGAATTTCCACCGGGGTTCAGGGATTGATCGATCCCAACACGAGCACGGTGTTGGTGGAGCTTAGCTAGAGAAGGGCACGGCATAGCTAACACCTCAAAGGGCCAATGAATTTGAAAACATATGCAGACCTCTATCAATCAATAGCGGACCACTTACACACTTTGAGAAATGATAAATTCTCGACTTTCATGCTTGATTCACTTAATACACGTGTCGAACATGTTTCCATTCTCTTAAGATGTTAGTGCAAAAACGTCATGAACATATTAATTTGTGTAAAAATGTTCACGCAAGCACGTGAAATTGGATATTTTTGTTAATAAAAAGATATTGTCCCCTTTTGAAGTTTCAATAAGGGATGTTTCCCATTCCAAACCATATGAACTTGTACCTGGATATATGTGATCTGCGTGGCAATGTTTGTTTGGCCCGATGAAATCATATCTTCAGAGTTTGACTATTCAACGTCAGTGCAAACTTGTGATTCGTAATCTGTTTTGACCATGACTAGCTTAATGTAATCATCAATGACATATGAAGACCGCGTGGCAATGTTTGATTGGCCAAACGACACCCATATGTCACGTATGTTACAGTTTTTTGTTTCCACTGGTCTGGTTTAGAGGTTCCTCTTAAGAGGGTCAAATGTGCCATTGTTATTTGTATTTGATTCAGGTCTAGTCATCATTTAAATGGTATTGTTGTGATGTACTTTGTCATGCTTGACTAGCTGTAGTAGATCTTTGTATATAGTCATGGTAGTCAATGTAAATACTCATTTTCCTGCTCAGCGCTCATGACACTCTTGCGGCTGGCGTACACTGGTCCTTAGTCCATCTGCATGGCTTCTCGGTTACCAACACTTCACAGAACTAACACTCGTTCGGCTTGAACATACTGGTCCGGGAGCCCCTCTGCACCAATTCCCTACTAATAACTGTTCTTGCATGTGTATAGCTCCTGCAACTGGAGTACACTGATTATTGTGTGATTCTGCCAGGAACTTCTATATCCTTCTTGCTTTTCCAACTCGGTCTGACAGAAAAACAAGAAATTGTCCCAGCTGGCCTAAAACTATTACAGGGTATAGAGGATAGTCGAATATTGCATATAATTTGTGTGTAGCTTCCTGTTCCTACCACCACTACTTTGTGCTGTAGGGGTTCACCTGTTAGTGAAGATTTGTCCTTGTCAGGATCGTTTCTTGTTGTTCCATACTGTGTGTACCTAAATCCTAAGGTTTGGCTACGCAGGCCCTTGATATATGTTACATTCACTTTTCCAAAGTTGGAGAGGATTGTTTCTTGTTGTTCTATACTGAGTGTAACTAACTTCCGAGGTTTGGTCACGCAGGCCCTTGAGATATGCTACATACACTTCTCCAAGGTTCTTATGGCTTTTTCCTCGTATGTGTGTTGTTTAGCTTACTCTCTTCCTTGTGGGCACTGTAACATAGCTCTTTTACCCTCTATTATATCTCAACCGCAACCTTGATTTAGCCCACAACTGTGGTAAAACAAATATAACGGGGAAGAGTGTCGGCACACCAACGAACATTTCCGATGATTACCGAGTGACGTCATCACGCGCCTCTCAAGATGACCAAGCCCGACGATGTCTGAATGTCCTACCAAGTGGACGTGCTCAATTGCATAGTATATTGCAATAGATTAATACGTGATGCAATAGCACTACAAGTGCATTGACTTATAAATTTCGGGTACCTCTACTTACTACCCTATGTTGACATACTTGAAGCGCATATGGCGAGGAGAGGTAAAGTGTACAAAGAAGTGACAAGTAGATATGGCTATGGACTTATCTGACGGACAATATTCACAAGGTTCCCAAAAGCAAGTTGACTCATACCATGTTGACTTGAAAATGAATATCTGTGGAGAATTTCGTCAGTTCCACTGGTATATGCGCTCAAAGTTTAATGAAACAGGAAAAACACAAATCAGTCACATTGATTCTCTAGTGAAAGGCAGAATACAATGTGTATTTCCAAATCTCGATATCGCACTAAGAAATTTTCTAACATTGATGATTACAAAATGCTCCGCAGAATGTCCTTCTATTCAGCGGACATGCTTCGTTGCGTTGACTTCGGTGAAATTACCAAGGATTTTACAATCAGAAAATCTAGAAAATGCAATTTTAATTTCAGCATACATGTAAGTTATGCTTTGTATCGGTTTAGTTTCAAGTTTTTATTTCATAATCCGAGGTCACATCGTGACATATGTTTTTTTATTTTATTGACGCACTGGCAACGTGCGGCTTCAATTTCCATGTGCTAACTTAGCCGACAGTCATGCACCCATTAGTTTAATTTGTTGATCACCATCTCCCGGTCGGGGGATCGAACCGCCATTCTGCAACTCCGCATAGCATCAGCAACCAGGCATCTTTCCACTGGACCACCGCAACAAGACTAAAAGTCAAGGATTTGGAACACCAAATGGACATGATACAGTTTAAGCATTGCGAGTGTGAGCTAACATTATTATTATTATTATTATTATTATTATTATTATTATTATTATTATTATTATTATTATTATTATTATTGTGTACTTTGAAACTAACCCGCCTGGGGCCTGTTGCTGTTTATGGCAGGAACATCCCACGCTCTCTCCGGCCCCGAAATATTAAATTTCGAGAATGACGAATTACCCAAATCAAACCAAATGATACCAAATGATACCAAATAATGCCAAATGAAACCAATTGACACCAAATGAAAACCAAAAGAAACCAACTGAAAATCAAATGAAAACAAATGAAAACCAAATGACTTACTGACAGACACACAGATACACACATTCTGCTGGTCGAATACGACTTGGGTCGAACTTATTGGTAACACGGGAAAAGATCGTTGCAAAACATTTAGTAAAAGTTATCACCTTAATTTTGTCACCAACTAAAATATGTAAGAAACAACTCATTTTGTGGAATATTATACATATTTGTCAATGATTGATGAAGCATTGATTAGTAAATAACGCTTCATCTCCCCACATCGGCAATTACCCCATCAGGGCATCATATACTTGAGTGACAGATTGGAGCTCTCCTTTATTTGGATAATTCGGCGTGTCGCTAAATTTCAGAGAGTTTATCAATTTGCCAATTCATTAACGACATACAATTCGTCCGCCCATGACGGACCTTTCACTAGTATTCCCTCCCACCTCCCCTTTTCTATCGGCAGTCTGTGGTTGTTTGTACGAACTCGTGTTAGTATAATCATGTTTAAATTGTGCACTTTTGTGAGGGATGGTTCGAATTCAAAGCTTGTTTTGTAGATATTTTATATTTCCCATTTTAAGGAGTTATTTATTTCACCTTCCCATTTTTTAGTAAATTGATCGATTGTAAACTGTTTTATAATTTTTGACAAAACCTTTATTTGGTTAGGTTTGACTATCCCAGTCCTGTGTTTTGTAGGATTGTGTGGCCATATTTCAGCCATTTAAACTGCCCCCCGTGGTGCAGGTGTTCGTTGTACATGTATCGGTATATGAGATATGTGATTTTCGTTGATGACATTTTCGTTTTCGATGTATGTGTTTATTCTTTTACTTAAAATCGAGGTGAACAGTTTGCTTAAGCAGCTAATTAGTTTAATTGACCCGTTGTTTTGGGGGTCGTCCATTGATCATTTGCCTTTGTAGATCGGGTTTATCAGTCCTTTTGACCATATGTCGATCGGTCTATGTGTCGGTTTGTTGGTCTATGTGTCGGTCTGTCAGTCTATATGTCAGTCTGTCGGTTTATGGCCGGGTTTCTTATAGGTGCTTTACTTTATTCACTCGTGATTTCCTTGTTTAGTTCAACATTTGGTTCTTGTTCCTGATTCGTTATATCCTCGATTTCAGGCAGATCGATAGTTTAGTTTTGATTTTATTTTGAATTACATATCTATTGGCATTATGAGGGCCTAAATCTTTTCACTGCTTAGGACGTCTAAGAGTGAAATCTTAGATTTTATTTTAAATGCATTGGAAATTGTCAAATTGCTTCTTCTCTTTACCATTTTGACCAATTTCAAACAAATTTAGTTGAAAGAATTTGAAGGTGATAGGCTCTAGATCGTCCATTCAGAATTTTGGTTTGTCATATTTTTGAGTGAAAATATTAGATTTTATGAAAGATTTACTGGAAATTGTCAAATCGCTTCTTCTCCTTAACAGCTTGAGCGATTTCAAACAAATTTGGCTGGAAGAATCCTATGTTAATACCGTCTAGAATTTTAGTTAGAATTTTGATTGATCAAATTTTTGGGCTAAAATCTTAGATTTTTAGTTTTACCGGAAATTGTCCAATAACGTCTTCTTCTTTCCAACCAAATTTGGCTGAAAGGATTCGATGGTGATAGGCTCTAGAACTTCTATTCAAAATTTTGATTTGTATAATCTTTGGGTGAAAATGGTAGATTTTATGAAAAGTTTACTGGAAATAGTCAAAACGCTTCTTCTCCTTAACAGCTTGAGCGATTTCTTTGGGTAGAATGATCCTATGATGATAAGCTCCCAGGAAATCAAATGAGAATTTCAATTGGTCAATTTCTTGGCTTTTCCGGAAAATAATCCATCATGTCTATTTAAATGCAAATGGTTCACACTCTAATAGTCCAGGTGAGCGTTACAGGCCCTTGGGCCTCTTGTTGTTATTATTATTATTATTATTATTATTATTATTATTATTATTATTATTATTATTATTATTATTATTATCATTAACAGTGTCTCCAGAGCACAGTTCGATGGCCCACTTCCCACCCCTCTGATCGTAACAGCGTGTCTCCATATGAGATCCTGATTGATGACCCACTTCTCACACCTCTGATCGTAACAGCGTGTCTCCATATGAGATCATGATTGATGATCCACTTCTCACACCTCTGATCGCAACAGTGTGTCTCCATATGAGAACAGATTGATGACCACTTCTCACCCCTCTGATCGCGACGGTGTGTCTCCATAAGAACACAGATTGATGACCCACTTCTCTCCCCTCTGATCGCAACATTGTGTCTCCATATGAGAACAGATTGATGACCCACTTCTCTCCGCCTGATCGCAACATTGTGTCTCCATATGAGTACAGATTGATGACCCACGTCTATCCCTGACGATGTCGCCATACGAGCACATATTGATAGCCCACTTCTCTCCTCTCTGATCGCAACATTATGTCTCCAGATCAGCACAGATTGATGGCCCACAGCTCCCCTTTCAATCGCAACACAGTGTCTCCATACGAGCACAGAATGATGGCCCACTTCTCTCCCCTCTGATCGCATCAGAGTGTGACCATACGAGCACAGTTGTCTCACACCTTTCCCTCATCAACCTGAAGCACCTCTGGCTTCTGAAGGGCTTTTGCGGATCATCAGAGCACCTTTAGACCATTATATAGCAATTATTCGCGAGTCACACTCCTAATTAGATTTGTATCGAATGCTAAGGTAAATGGAGTCCGGGCCAGCTGTCAAGAAGGCTGCATTTAATCAATCCACATGTTTGGCATATAAATGGCTGTAGCACATATGAAGGGTGACTTCAACTGCAACACCAAGCCAAACTTTAGCCAACATTCCAATGTGTAGAAACATTGGCTTCTAAAGATATAAGTGTAGCGAAAATACAAACAAGTGATCGTATGTGGGCGATCCACGTATGCCAAAGCTGTGAGACCACTACAGTCCAACACAAAATTAACCGTCCATGTCAAATAAACGCTCTCTGGAAAATTTGACATAGCAATAGTATAACCACAAGGAGATCGGTTATCCCCGATGCCCTTCACCATTTACCCTGTTACCTCTCCATAGCTCTCTATCATCTGTTCAATAACATTCGACACGGACAAACCCTCCAATTATTCAATGAAAACAAGGTCCCCTGGATGACCTGTTACCAATAGCTGCGACACAACTCAAAACCACAAGTGTCTTAATTAATGAAGCTAAAACCGAGTTCAGTTATGTACTTGTCTGACGTATGATGATGATGGTAACTTACTCCATGGTGAGGGGAAGTGAAGGAAGAGTACTCTCTTGGGCTCACATCTTTGCAGCTTAACCCGACTCTGCAAATCAGTGTGTAACAGGACAGTTTCCCGTTTGTCTATAGGCTGTGGATCCGACGTTCTAAAACAGGGGCGTAACCTGGGATCGGTGTCATGGGTGCGCAGTTGGGGAATCGATTTTGGAGGGACTGTGCCTCTTCCACAGAAGGGGGTGTTATCCCTGAGAATCTGAAACTTAGATGCACTCTTGCATTGTGTGTAATAAATATCATCCTTTTTGGCTTTCTATAACCATTGTATGGATATTTGAATAGCTATACTGCGGACAGCACACACATACTCCCCCCCCCAACCCCGCCCCTTATCTCAGCCTACCGTCCTAGAAAATTCCCACGAAGACTAAGATTCACCTATACGATGCTACACGTGTCTCAATAATGCTGTACAACTGTGGCAGCTAGGCAAACTATGCCATGCACAAACTGTACAAACACAGTTCCACTGCCGGCGGTGAGGGCACGATAAGACCTCAAATAAAAGACGAAAAAGATCCTGAAACAACGTAGGCTGCTCACAATGAACATGCCACTGTGAAGAAGTTTGAAGAAAAGCTCTGTGAAGCTGATAGAAGATTTTTGTTCCTTTCAGATACAGAACACAGCGAGTCATCATCATCAATGCATTCTAAATAGTCTGGTCAAACTATGAGTCAGTCTCTCAGAGTAATAACACCATGCACCACCAATGATGACAAATTTCCAAGATCACGTGCCAAAAATTAATATTGGCTGAATTTTGCACCTTGTCAATTTTCTTTCACAAAGCCAATTTGGATACAAATGCTAGGTCAAAGCCAATGTGCTGTAAAAAGCTAGGCCCAAGGCAGTGGTTGTTGTGGTGGTGGGTGGGGGTGGGGTGGGGAGAGGTTTGGGTGGGGGTGGTGCGGGGGGAGGGGGGAGGGGAGTGTGGTGGCGGCTAGCCATAGCCAGTTGGGATGCAAGAGCTATGACAAAGTCAGTGCATGTGTGCGTGCTTACGTGCATGTGTGCGTGCTTACGTGCATGCGCGTGCGCGCGCATGCCTGTGTAAAACCGTTGACAAAACCAATCGTGTGTGCATGTGTGCATGGGTGTGCAAAGACGGTGCCAAAGACGGTGGGGCGTTGTTGCAAAAGATAGGACAAAGCCATTAAGGGGTGTAAAAGCTAAGCCAAAGCCAGCGGGGAGGCAAAAGCTAAGCCAAAGCCGGTGGGGATGCGTTAAAGGCATTTACACATGACGAAAATTTTGCATACATGTAAAAGTTTATTAGGTATGTAAAAGGTAAAATGTGCTGCGCGTTCACAGGAGTTCTAGGAGTACGTGCAAAAGATGAGCTTACCTCAGTTAAAGTGGTATTCAAGATGGAAAGACTGAATAACATTAGACTACATCGAAACAGAATTTTACCATACAATGTATACATTGGTTTAGCTATAAGACTATCAGATGAGACACGAATCTGGAAAAAGGGACGATTTTCTGTTTGGTGGAATAGAGTGGCTTTGGAGACTTTCGTTGACAGTCAATGGTTAAAAAATCGAAATTGGAATATAGTTTAATTCCAAAGGACAATCCAGTACGTGAAGCTATTAATCCTAAGATTGTATATATGCTTTTCAGACCGAGGTTGGGGATTGGTTGATTTATGGATCAACGTGCAAAAATGCTTTGATGAAGAATTTATCCATGGAAGCAAGGGCTGAAGCTAAAGCTGAAACACCCGGTTGTAGCAAAGAGCATCCTCAAATGGATAGAGAACTCCACCACCCCACCCCAAAACTGAAAAGCCCGGACCAAAGTTTAAGGCAGTTCCAGGACGAAAGGGTACCCTGTGGATGGTTGTCCCACAAGGAATCGTGCTTTCCTTTACACTATTCCTTATCTACATATAACTATAAACAACATTGCTAAGGAATTTCCCAAAAAGGTGAAAGTAATAATCTATGCAGATGGCTTGGTGATATGGAGCTCTGAGGAGCATAACACCACTGTACAACTGAAGAGATTTCCCTGTAGCTACGCGTGTGTCTAACTTTGGAATATGACATCACAGCATGGTCTACAGCAGCCAGATCAAGTATTCAACTTGATCCACTATGGGCCAGCACCACATGCCAATAATGTACACCATACCAGGCATAGAGAAAAGGACAACCAAGATAGTCACTCCAAAATTGACAATGATTTTCATAGATGAGGAATACCCCAGTCACAACGAAAATGGGCAAGCGTATGCACAGATGGTTGTGTCCTTGATGCAATAAAAAGTTATAGATGAAGTATTTCCATCAAATGGTGTCCATCTGGTAAAAATCATGACATCTAGAGCTATTGCTACATGCCGACCGTCAACTGCCAAGCAACTCCAAGGCAGAGACAGAAACAGTCAGAGTAGAAACAGAAGCCATAATCGAAGACAAACAGTACAAGAGAGTTAGTAGGGTTTTCTCTTTCTTTTCTACATGTGCTGTGAAATACCCTACAAACTCTGTGTCCTGAGATTCTCAGTACAAGCACGCACAACAAAGATGAAATGTGTCCAGCTCAGTGCATGAAGGAAAGAAAAACAAAATGTCAGACAGCCCTCCGAAGATTTGAGGAAAAATGCATCAACCAGCCGCAGCTCTATCAAATAGAGAAGATAAGACTACAAAAATAGCCAGCAGGCACAAGAAGTGGCTCGGGGGATATCCAGGATACAATACAGCAAAGACCAAGTTATAATTTGTCGCACAAGTGGCCACAGCCCTCCCAAATAATGTCTCTATTCTCAACTCAAGATCGGATGTGGTAAAAACGCACGACTGCAAGACATATTCCCCATGAATACCATCTTCTACATATCTCAAACAACAACATTGGGCCCAGCCTACAGAAGACTGCACGGCATTGTATGGTACTGTTGGGGATCTACAACTGGCAGGGTCTGCTTTCCTCTAGGTGTCTGGGATATCCTTCTGACATGGAGTGTTCGAAGAAGAATCAGATTACTTTATCAACACCGGGCTACCTTTTCATATTTTAGTTCAATGTCTTTTTTAAGAGTTTATAACATCCCTATATATTTGCCCAATTTTTTCGACTTGCCCTATATTTGCCATATTTTAATATTGTAGTCCTATTTATCCCTATACTTTACCGAAAGGTAAGTGGGAGCCGTGATATATATTTCTATATATTTGATGCAAACCGTAAAGAATTATTTGACAACATAGTGTCTGGTATGCACATATTCGTTACGCGTTCACATGCCCAAAACACGCACATTTGCATGTGGTCTCCACTAGATGCAGATTTGCTCACTGTGTAAATTTACTCACCTATGTACTTGCATTCCCATGACGAATTTGCATACGTGTGTATATTTGCCTATATGCAAAGATAAAATACAGTGTAAGAAAAACCGGCCATGTGTACACTGAAAAGGTTTCATTAAGTCCTTAAGCCAGTGGTGGATGTAAAATAATGGATGTATTTGGAATAGATCTAGGCCCCTGCACACTTGTGGCCAGTTGTGAATATTCTTAAAACACGTAACTGGCAATTTGCCAGCAACAGCTAACAGGCAAATTAATTAAAAAATATTCAGTAAATTTTGATAGTTGATATTTGTAGCATAATGATTATTATATATGTACACCTTGGCGCAAATATGGCTCTAGGGCCTATACGAAAACTGATATAATATATTTAAAGGTCATTATTGAGGCACTAAGATTGCCCGTGAATCAATCACGTGGGATGAGCCACATATTACCGTACTGCCATTAAATCGGTGTGCCCTCATGACATTACCATTGCATTCGGATATACGAGAACTGACCGGGTTATGACCGTAGACATGAGATAAAGATCATGCGGCGGAACACGGGGCATTGAGTCGATATTCGGTCATCTCATATCGTATGAATGAATCAGCATTTTAACATCTGTAGCGTCAGCCGGTCAATGGTGACGGGAGGCTATACGCGATGTATCTGGATCAATATCGGGCTGCACTTGCCCAAGACCGGGCCCAGTAACCGACGTTTTCAGGGAAATATCTACGTATCTAATACTATGTGCTCGATCTTTTTAATTGATTCCCGCGGCTCTCAATTTTGTTTCCCTTTTAATTAAAGGCCAGTATTCACATCAGAATGTCACGTGTGAAAATACAATTGTTAAAACTCTATACATTTAGAAAAATTAAAAAATCTTAGCATATGATGATTTCATTTCGCATAAATTCCTATAGATTCTTTAGTTATGATGCTGAATTAGAGATATGACTGCGTCTAAATGCACGCCTATATTAAAGGTGGAAATTCACAGAAAAATTACTGAAAATAAAATGGTTGAAATTGTATTCTTTTATAGGCTTAAATTATGTGTCTATTTGTAATGAAACGAAATAAATCTTAACATATGCTAATTTCATTCAATATAAATTAATATAATTTTTTAAGTTGCGAAATTGAAATATAGGCACGAGCTAAGATTTATTTCGTTTTGTTACATATAGACTGACAGTTTAAGCAGCTAAAATTATATAATTTAAATAATTTTATTTTCAGTAATTTTGCTGTGAATATGCACCTTTAATTTATATCGAATGAAAGCATCGTAAGATTTATTTAATTTCATTACATTCAGGGTAATAATTTAAGCCTCTGAGTGTATCTGGATTCAGTAATTGATTACTTAGGTTATTGACTATATAACTAACATATCCATTTGGCTAATGTGACGGTATTAGCAACAAAACTGTACGGTCACACATGGTCACTACGTTGCACCAGACAAAACCTATGTTGATCTGACGGTATCCAAGAATACCATTGTTTTGTTAGGAGTACCTGTATAAATACCTACATAATATGTTATTAAATGAATCACCGCCACCCTATTATACCGGATTTGTAGTAGACAAGGAAGCTATGCAATATACAGCCAAAAGTCAGCCATGTTTAGGTTCACCCACAGATTGTTTCAGAACCATCATGAGCCCTGTATTCAAACACTACAGCTAGGCTCACATAAAGGGGTTTGGCTGTATATATAACAATGACATCTATTGGGATAGAGATGCGGTGTAGCGCGGACCGACCAGACAGTTACCGTCCGTCCCAGCAAAGCTGGGTACGGAACGGCCACTCCGGATTCGCTCCAAGCACGCCCCCACCCCCTGGGTAGGATAGTGCGCGTACATAAGCCCTATGAGAGAGGTTTCCGATAAAGCGCGTGGTGCGCATGCGCGCGCGTCAGCGCTTCCATGACAACATGTCACGGAATTGGGAGCGAGTGTATGCCTATAGTGTACCGAGTTGGTACGCGTAGAAATCTTTAATTAATCTGTTCTCGGTACCGGCCAAGACCAGAATAAAACGAGCTTTCTAGAACTGTTAACTATTTCAAAATCGGCCCAGAAATGGCTGAGTAATCCGCGAAAATCCGCCTAAATTATCTTCAAAATATTGCTTTTGACGTCGCATTCGCGTGTATGCATAAATAGATCTAGAATGTTCTAGAACGTGGTAAATACGTCACTGATCTAGCTGCACGCTGATTGGCTATTGCTAGGCCGCTGATTGGCTGAGGCATCTGCCTCTGATGTCATGTGTAGTATAAAATGGGTGAAAATTCGAGAATCAGGCGTATCGCCGGTGTGGAAGCCGGCACGCGCAGGACCTCAGGACCATCAGGAGGACGGATGTAACTGCTGACCTACAAGTGATTCTCACATCTACCGGTGTCTTACGGATCCCAGCACATCCGCGGAGGTATGATGTCCTCGGCTTCCACAAGTTTTTGGATACTCCCAGATGGCCATCTGGGGGTAATAAACTAAATGTAAAGTTAGACTTTCCGCGTCTGGACTTTCCTAAGGGAACCTTTCCGAGAGTGGGCTGTGTGGGCCTGGGATCTAATTCTACAGAATGTAGAACTGACGGTGATTCTTGGTGGATGACTCACCGGATATGCCAACCACGCTGAAAAGTGGACTTCAATCTCCGCACTGCATGTCGTATGTGTTTTAATTAACCTTTTGACTACAGTCTGGTGGAACTTTGCTAGGTGCGCCGCAAGAGCTTTGCGACGCATCCCGCACCATGTGACAATTGATGTAGCTGCTCAATAATATATATACAGCCCTCTCTGTTTATGGGCAACCTTCAACTTTACTATTTACGTCGCCGGCCAGAGAACTTTCTCACTTCCGTATAAATTGTATACTAGTTACCAAGACTATCTAATAGACATTACTTCACTGCTTTGTTTCACTGTCCTGAGTGTGTACCGTGTCTACCCTGTCTGGAGGAGTCAGCTTGCGGAGAGCAGCCTACAGAAAGCAGCTGCGGAAATCTCCTGTGGAAATCTCTCCAGCTTCAGAGAACGTGTCGACATGCGCTATGAATATGTTAGCGCCTCAATTTCAGTAACATAGTAGCCTGTTCCGTACCGATGACTATTTCCGTATTTGGTACTGATGACTAATAGGTCTTAGGACCGCAATTTATAATTTCTTTATTACTATGAATATTATCCTTGTTTACTGTGGGTGATTTCAACTAGCCGCACCGTCTAAGTTTATCAATCTGTGATACTTAATTTAATTATAATCTACTTATTGCATTGGTTAGTTGTATATGGCAGGTAGTCATCCAGTTAATATGTTTTGTTTAGTTGTAGAAAACTTTGGACCGCAGTATGCTAGGAAATACTATACAGCAACATTTATATCTGCATCACTTATTCCCGCCATCATCAATTTTACGCTGACCGTGCTCTAATTTTTTTAGCCTGGCATGTTACCGACTAACCTTACTATTCAGCTCGATAGGATAGGTTGAAGTGGTTAGGGACAATTTCTTCATTTAGAGACATATAGTGTACGCCTCTTTTCGGGTTGTTGCTGTAATGTAGCCCCACACTCCGGCAAGGTTGTGTAAAATTGGCCAATTACCTATAAGGCCTCGCATATATGAAGTTATTGTCTCTTTCCATGATCCACCAGCCGTATGACTTTCTAATTGTCTGGATTACCCATCAGTATGTTGATCGGATCCGACCCTGGGAAACTATCGGAGGTTTCCGAGCGGTGATGGTTAAAGTGCTGATTTACATACACCCCCTCCCCCATATCTTCGGATAATTGTTAGCTAGATAACCCTGCCAATGAAGGAAGCACTGCGAAAACATATAGTTATAAATGTGAGTTAGTTAGTTTATTTACAGGCCCGCAGTGCATATTTGGGCATATTGGAACTTAACCCTAACGACAGGTCAACTGTTAGATCCATAGTACGTGGTGACGGACGAGATGCGGATTGCCATCCAATTCATTGGAGTGTCTGGATGAGGCATTGGAGCTCGTCACGCCCTCATGGGAAGGATGCTCACGATGGATATCCATCTATCCACCCCTCACCATATCGACATGTTAGTAATCAAACTGGCTTGTGTGAAACATAGCCATTGTCCAGGTGATGTTTTATGTGGTTGCGGAGCAAGGTAGCCAGATTTTCATCGAATTCAGATGCCTTGTGTCGTAACATGTACGCATGCTGTCCTTGGAGGTAGATGCTATTCCAAAGCGACATACGGGAAGCTGAGCGTCTGCGCCCATCGGATAAATGTATCTAAGTGTAACAGGGTAAATACATTTTGTATATTTTGCAATATGGTTGTACTACCCGGCTACGAGTGACAAAGTTCTTATATGTCACCTTAAGTTCGTTGAATTGAGGAATAGATGAAACATAAACACTGGCTGATGAAATGCTATATAGGCGAATTTATTTACAGTGATGTTGCTTTGAATACCATGGTTTTCAGGTTAAAACTCACGTATCAGAAACCCTGATGTATCATACATAGTTAAGAGAAAAGAGGATAAACACATTAAGGAATAATCTTAATATATGGCAGGATATGGAAACCCATGGACGATTAATTGTGACCCAAATTAATCCCATTGCAATATGCGGTCACATGGACGCCTCTTACTTGGTGTTCATATCCATAAGAACAATACAATAAAATACCAATATTATATATCATAAAAGTATAATCAAAACAATATAAATGTCTTCATAAAGTTACACCATGCTTGCATAATCCGACTATCAGATAACATTTCTTGATCTTATCATTCATCTACATTCTAGCTATGTCTCAATCAGCGATCCTAACTAGTTTATCAAAGCATAAATATATAATAAACAATATACTTATTAGCTATTAGCTTCCAGTTCCTTAACTAGATTATATTTTTCCTTTAATTATTATTGATGTTCCTTTTTCGGCAACGTCCCATGATTACATCAACACCCTTGGTTAGTAACAATCTTGTCCATTCAGATGACATACCGGATATAGGATAGTAGTAAAGTCTGGGTGCACAACTTAATAGGATATGGAATAGCTTCTAAGATCACACCAGACTTCCATACTTGGATGTAATTACATTTCCTGACACTCACCCCATAGCTTACAAGACAACATTTCGGATGCCAGATTCTCTACAGCAATCCCACCGAATAGCCGTCATTTGAATCCTGAATAAAGTAATTACTACATGGTAACAACGTCATCAAAACGCCCAACAAAGTACATGTAAAATATTAAGATAATCCACTAAGCTACTTTTCAATTATGGTAAGGTATAATGTATATATGGAACATAGCCTGTTTATAATGGCCCATTTACGCTACAGCATTGCAAATCTCATATTAACCCATTTCCTCCTTAATATAAGTATTAATTAAAATGTAAACAAAATAATATCCAGTGATATTTATTATTATTATTATTAATATCATCATCATCACCATTATTATACAGGGTAAGCCGATTAGTCCAATAAGAAATCATCCGCTGTATTATTTACACCAACTAGATGCAAAATAACGCATTAGATATACACTAGGTAGTAAGTCAAGAAAGGGAAATAAATATGTCTAGTCAGAGCCCGGCACAGTTTATTACTGACAGCAGTCCTCCCCCTTGATTTCTATCAACATCTAAGGGTGTCTGGTTGTGCAGCGTCATGGAGGATAATTAAATCAACTGACCGGCTAGCCATATTAAACACTTCTACAATGCACCTGCAGCTACATGGTATTTGTAGCAGGCAGTATACATAGCGTGTCTAGCTTAAATCCCACAGTTCATGACGCTAATATGTGTGTGCACACTGCCCAGTTTCATCCCAAATTCCCAGGATCTACAATTCCCACAAACCAGCCCATATGATTGGTGACTGTTTTGGAAATTCACTACCCTGGACGGATTCTCTTCTCACCTCATTAAGCAAAATGACCATCTAATGAGCAATATCAAATAGTTTATTCCTGCTGAAATATTCCCTGCTTTCTGTACAATAGCTGAATACTAATATTATTGTATCCCGTTCAGGCTCTGTGTGTTGGGTGGGTGTGTGTATGCGTGCCTGCACGTGTGTGTGTGGTGCATGCGTGCAGGCGTTCATGCATGCATGTGTGTGCTGCGTGCGTGCGTGCGTGCGTGCGTGCGTGCGTGCGTGTGTGTGTGTGTGTTGGATTAAATCATACTTAATTAAATGTTAAATTTCACTTACCATGAAGCCTGGTTATTCAGTTCTCATCCTTTAATTTGCCATACAATGCCGAAAAACAGCCATGTCTATATTTCTAGGTAAATGCCATGCAATTCACTGTGCTAACCTTTATAGGTTTTTACTCTCACTCCTGCTATGCACAGTCCGGTCCTATTAAACACAGTTCTGACTTCCTCTCTCTCACTCAGCTGTTCTCCCTGCCTCCCATTACTGCAACCTGATCTGGTCAGATTTTAATTGACGCCAAATAGTCCTGAACTATATCTTAGTTACTAAATTACACCTATGGGATAGCCAGATTAAACCAATTCAGTTTCACATGGATACCTCAAGTTATCTCATGTGACACAAGATTACTATCCAAGATGCACTCAGAAACCAAGTCCAGCTCCTCTCTTAGATACATATTCATACACCAAGCATGCATAAATTAGCTGGGAGGGTGACAGGTTAATTAATATGACCAGCGAATGCTGGAATTGAGCATATACCGTGTGGCTTAAACAAGTACATAGGCTGGGTGGAAAGTTATTTATTCATTAATTAAAGTCATGTAAATTCACTCTCTCACATTCTCCCCAACTTTCTTTTTGTCGTCCCGACAATTATTTATCAACTGGGCTAAGTTGTTTTGTTAGAACTAGTGCTAATAAACGTTGAGCCTTAGCTAGGTCGGCTATGATTCCTGATGTGCTTTCACTCATAAACCCTTCTTGTTTCACCACAACTTGTACGGCTTCACTGGTGAGTTGACTGGTATCTGTATACCCTAACCTGTCGCTATGCTTTCCCGCTGTGATCCGTGTAGATCGCCTAAGAATTGGAGGTTCCCCAATGTTCTCAGAGACTTTACTAGCATCCTGGCATATCCTACCATGTCCAATGGCTAATCCATCAGTCACTCCTAACCGTAGATCAGGTCCAATATTATCCAGTGACTCTGCTATTTCCTGAACCGTTTTACTTGTCATACTCCTTAAGCGGCTTGCTGATTCTAAATGGTTACTTTGATGATTTGTGACTGGTGTTCGATTAATATCTGCATTATTTAAAGCAGCAGCTACATTAGACAAATCAATATCTTCATTCTCTGAGGTAGATATATCTGGTTGATCATCATCTATGTTGTCTTCACCTTGCTGGAACTCCTCATCACAAGAATTCTTATCGTCACTGGGAATAACATCTCTGTCACACATACTAACATATTCATGCACATTTAACAATTCAGTCCTATGTACTCGCCTAATATTGCCAATGCCAGTTATTGGTTGAATCTCATAGACATGATTTAATGGATCTATTCGTCTAATTACTACATAGGGTTTATCACACCACCGATCTTGAATCTTGTTCCGCCCTTTTATTCCTCTATTCTTGATGTAAACTTTGGTTCCTGGGGATATATCAAAATCACTAGCCTTTTCATCACATCGTTTCTGACGTTTTTCTGCTTCCTCCCTGAGTTTGTTTCCTGCTAATTTCTGAGCGATCTCCATTTTCTTTTGATGCTGTTCTATCCAGTCATGCATAGCCATGTCCTCATGTGTATCCGTGCCACCTGACAACATACTATCAATGGGCAACCAGGCTTCTTGGCCAAAGAAAAGAAAATGAGGTGAATAACCAGTTGATGCATGAGGTGTCACATTGTAAGCCCAGACCAACTCTGGAATGTACTTAGGCCATTTCCGCTTCTGTTCTGGTGTTAATGTCCTCAACAAATCATGAAATGTCCGATTAAACCTCTCAGTCTGTCCGTTTCCCTGGGGATGGTATGGTGTAGTTCTGGTCTTTTTGATATTATACATGCTACACAATTCTGCAATAATGGAAGATTCAAAATTCTTGCCTTGGTCACTATGAATGGAGCGTGGTATACCATATCTTAAAAACCATTCCTTAACCAATGCTTCTGCAATGGTATGTGCCTTTTGGTCACGTGTTGGAACACACAGGACTAGTTTTGTAAAGACATCAGTCATCACTAGTACATTTTCACGTCCATCACTAGATCGTTCTAACAGTGTAAAATCAATAGCCAATATGTCCAATGGTTTCCTAGCAATCAAACTTTTCATGGTAGTGTGAACCTTTGGCTTTGATTTGGCTAACAAACAACGTTCACAATGTTGACAGTGACTTTCTATTTCGGCAAACATTTTTGGCCAATAGCACCGTGCTCTGATCAACATCCAGGTTCGTTCCTTACCTTGATGTCCCATCTTGTCATGAATGGAACAGAACTGCCTTTCATTGGCTATGTTGAGGTTAATATTGACCTGTTTGGCATGTGTATTCAGGATGTAGGATTTTTAATTGTTAAGGATCCTTTTAGTGGGCCATCTGTCACTAGAAAAAAACGCTTACCAGGAGTTGTTGGAAGTAATATCCTACAGAAACTACATGTGCTACTGGGGGCAAACCAAAAGATGCGTCAATCCATTTCTCAGAATCCAGGAGCGAAACCATGGTTGGAAGTGTTATCTTTATATGGTCAGCTTCCTGGTATCAGGTATCAGCATGAAGAACTTTCCACCTATGGATATGTTAGAATTTCTGGTAGACAACCTATTTTAATTCCAGCCGGATCTGCCCGTGTTGTTACAGCCACAAGTCGTAGTGATATTTGTGCAAATTATTATGCCCTAGTGGAGAACTTGAAGGTAAGTACTCATCTCCCAAAAGGAGTAGTAGTAACACCAGCATATGTAAAAGTGGAGCAGGGCTGTCTAGCCGTAAGTATTGCCAACTTTAGTGAGGACGACGTATATCTGCAACCGCACCAACGGGTTGGAATCTTGACCAAAGGGCTTCTTATTAACACAGAGACATTTGAAGTAGAATCCAAACAGTATGACTCCTCAATAGATAAGTTAGAAGTGAACCAAGCAGAAGCAGATTTATCTACTAGAGATATTGTTTCAAAATTGGATATTGGAAGTGACCTTACACTACAACAGCGGGAACAGATAAATGATTTAGTTTTCAGGCATAAAAGGATTTTCAGTAAAGGTGATCATGATTTAGGCTACTGTGACTTGATTAAGCACAAAATTACGCTGACAGATGATATACCAGTTAAATTGCCACATAGACGAATTCCTCCAAATCAAATGGAGCAAGTAACTAGGTACATCAATACACAACTTGCTTCTGGAATCCTTCGGCCGAGTATATCGCCATATGCCTCTGCAATAGTGGTAGTTAAGAAAACTGATGGAACCATCAGGGTGTGTGGAGATTTCCGGTTATTAAATGCAAAGACTGTGAAAGATGCCCATCCACTCCCACATGTTGAAGAAGCTCTGGATGCCTTAAAAGGTGTAAAATATTTCTCCACAATCGATCTTGCACATGGCTTCCTTCAATGTGCGCTGGAGGAAAAAGACATGCCCAAGACTGCTATACGTGTAGGAACCTTTGGACTCTTTGAATATACAAGATTGCCCATGGGGTTATGCAATTCTCCTGCAACATTTGCCCGTCTTATGCAAGCTTGTTTAGGTGATCAAAATCTGCTTACATTAATTGTTTATCTAGATGACATCTTGGTGTATGGACAATCATTTGAGGAAATGATAGAGAGGTTAGAACTAGTTTTTCAGCGTCTATTGAAATTTGGTCTCAAGCTCAAACCAGAGAAGTGCCATCTATTCAAGAAGAAAGTAAAATATTTAGGACACCAAATCTCAGAAGAAGGCATTGCCACAGATCCAGACAAAATAGAGTGTGTGAAGAATTGGAAAACTCCAAAGACCGAGACAGAGTTAAGATCGTTCATCGGCCTCGCCTCATACTATAGAAGATTTGTGAAAGGATTTGCACAGATAGCCAAACCTCTCCATCAACTGTTTGAAGGACATAATAAAAAGAAGAAACAGCTAAAGTCTAAGCAAGACCGCCGATCATTTTGTGAACGATGGGATGATTCCTGTGACAAAGCCTTTGAAAACCTCAAAGAAATGCTAACCAGCAGTCCATTATTAGGATACCCTGATTTTTCGCAACCATTCATCGTGGAAACAGATGCCAGTTACAGAGGCCTCGGTGCTGTTCTTTCGCAACAACAGGATGGTAGGTGTGTTGTCATTGCCTATGCAAGTAGAGGACTCCGACCAGCTGAAAGAAATGATGCAAATTATAGTTCTATGAAACTCGAGATGTTAGGTTTGAAGTGGGCCATAACAGAT
Organism: Chaetoderma sp. LZ-2023a; assembly: GCA_034401795.1. Classification (NCBI taxonomy): domain Eukaryota; kingdom Metazoa; phylum Mollusca; class Caudofoveata; order Chaetodermatida; family Chaetodermatidae; genus Chaetoderma; species Chaetoderma sp. LZ-2023a. The sequence continues at coordinate 6,673,175 of CM067370.1, read as the reverse complement.
AAGTTCCGAGACTATTTATTAGGTTCCAAATTTTTAGTGTACACCGACAGTAATCCTCTTTCATATATACAAACAGCCAAATTAGGAGCGACAGAAGCTAGATGGATGGCACAGTTGTCTCAGTTTGATTTTACTGTTAAATACCGTTCAGGGAAGTCCAATCGGAATGCAGATGCTCTTAGCCGGTTACATGCTAAGGTTCATGCTAAAGCAGAAGAATTGTTCCTGGATCGTAGAACCGTTTTTGGGGGAATAGTCGTACCGGTGGAATTAAGAAGGAAAATCAGTGAGTTGCAAAGATTGGATGTATCAGCAGAGGAAATGCAGACCTCGGGTCAATCAAGCCCATCAACGGATGCGCATAGTGTTTCAGATACCTTGCCGTCATACAGTAGTACAGAATTAGCTGAACTGCAGAGATTAGATAGTGAGGTTGGAAGACTGGTATATTTTTGGAAACATGGAAAACCTGCTAGAAACCAGATTCGCAATGAATCTAGTAACGTTCAGAAATTAGTCAATCAATGGAATCATTTGAGGGAAATTAAGGGTGTTCACACGCACGCACGCACGCACGCACGCACGCACGCACGCACGCACGCAGCACACACATGCATGCATGAACGCCTGCACGCATGCACCACACACACACGTGCAGGCACGCATACACACACCCACCCAACACACAGAGCCTGAACGGGATACAATAATATTAGTATTCAGCTATTGTACAGAAAGCAGGGAATATTTCAGCAGGAATAAACTATTTGATATTGCTCATTAGATGGTCATTTTGCTTAATGAGGTGAGAAGAGAATCCGTCCAGGGTAGTGAATTTCCAAAACAGTCACCAATCATATGGGCTGGTTTGTGGGAATTGTAGATCCTGGGAATTTGGGATGAAACTGGGCAGTGTGCACACACATATTAGCGTCATGAACTGTGGGATTTAAGCTAGACACGCTATGTATACTGCCTGCTACAAATACCATGTAGCTGCAGGTGCATTGTAGAAGTGTTTAATATGGCTAGCCGGTCAGTTGATTTAATTATCCTCCATGACGCTGCACAACCAGACACCCTTAGATGTTGATAGAAATCAAGGGGGAGGACTGCTGTCAGTAATAAACTGTGCCGGGCTCTGACTAGACATATTTATTTCCCTTTCTTGACTTACTACCTAGTGTATATCTAATGCGTTATTTTGCATCTAGTTGGTGTAAATAATACAGCGGATGATTTCTTATTGGACTAATCGGCTTACCCTGTATAATAATGGTGATGATGATGATATTAATAATAATAATAATAAATATCACTGGATATTATTTTGTTTACATTTTAATTAATACTTATATTAAGGAGGAAATGGGTTAATATGAGATTTGCAATGCTGTAGCGTAAATGGGCCATTATAAACAGGCTATGTTCCATATATACATTATACCTTACCATAATTGAAAAGTAGCTTAGTGGATTATCTTAATATTTTACATGTACTTTGTTGGGCGTTTTGATGACGTTGTTACCATGTAGTAATTACTTTATTCAGGATTCAAATGACGGCTATTCGGTGGGATTGCTGTAGAGAATCTGGCATCCGAAATGTTGTCTTGTAAGCTATGGGGTGAGTGTCAGGAAATGTAATTACATCCAAGTATGGAAGTCTGGTGTGATCTTAGAAGCTATTCCATATCCTATTAAGTTGTGCACCCAGACTTTACTACTATCCTATATCCGGTATGTCATCTGAATGGACAAGATTGTTACTAACCAAGGGTGTTGATGTAATCATGGGACGTTGCCGAAAAAGGAACATCAATAATAATTAAAGGAAAAATATAATCTAGTTAAGGAACTGGAAGCTAATAGCTAATAAGTATATTGTTTATTATATATTTATGCTTTGATAAACTAGTTAGGATCGCTGATTGAGACATAGCTAGAATGTAGATGAATGATAAGATCAAGAAATGTTATCTGATAGTCGGATTATGCAAGCATGGTGTAACTTTATGAAGACATTTATATTGTTTTGATTATACTTTTATGATATATAATATTGGTATTTTATTGTATTGTTCTTATGGATATGAACACCAAGTAAGAGGCGTCCATGTGACCGCATATTGCAATGGGATTAATTTGGGTCACAATTAATCGTCCATGGGTTTCCATATCCTGCCATATATTAAGATTATTCCTTAATGTGTTTATCCTCTTTTCTCTTAACTATGTATGATACATCAGGGTTTCTGATACGTGAGTTTTAACCTGAAAACCATGGTATTCAAAGCAACATCACTGTAAATAAATTCGCCTATATAGCATTTCATCAGCCAGTGTTTATGTTTCATCTATTCCTCAATTCAACGAACTTAAGGTGACATATAAGAACTTTGTCACTCGTAGCCGGGTAGTACAACCATATTGCAAAATATACAAAATGTATTTACCCTGTTACAATTTGGCGCTGCGAGTAGGGTGGGTGTGTGTATGCGTGCCTGCACGTGTGTGTGTGGTGCATGCGTGCAGGCGTTCATGCATGCATGTGTGTGCTGCGTGCGTGCGTGCGTGCGTGCGTGCGTGCGTGCGTGTGTGTGTGTGTGTTGGATTAAATCATACTTAATTAAATGTTAAATTTCACTTACCATGAAGCCTGGTTATTCAGTTCTCATCCTTTAATTGCCATACAATGCCGAAAAACAGCCATGTCTATATTTCTAGGTAAATGCCATGCAATTCACTGTGCTAACCTTTATAGGTTTTTACTCTCACTCCTGCTATGCACAGTCCGGTCCTATTAAACACAGTTCTGACTTCCTCTCTCTCACTCAGCTGTTCTCCCTGCCTCCCATTACTGCAACCTGATCTGGTCAGATTTTAATTGACGCCAAATAGTCCTGAACTATATCTTAGTTACTAAATTACACCTATGGGATAGCCAGATTAAACCAATTCAGTTTCACATGGATACCTCAAGTTATCTCATGTGACACAAGATTACTATCCAAGATGCACTCAGAAACCAAGTCCAGCTCCTCTCTTAGATACATATTCATACACCAAGCATGCATAAATTAGCTGGGAGGGTGACAGGTTAATTAATATGACCAGCGAATGCTGGAATTGAGCATATACCGTGTGGCTTAAACAAGTACATAGGCTGGGTGGAAAGTTATTTATTCATTAATTAAAGTCATGTAAATTCACTCTCTCACATAAGGATAGGTAGCAATCCCTGCCACTTGTGGCCAAAGCTAGTTTCCGTTTCTAACAACTAATTGGTAGGTTAGACTGTAGCCGAATGCCCACATAAATAAAGCTGCATCTACCAATACAGTATCTTTGGAAACTACATAAGACGGTGATCTGGGAATTCTTCGGAAATCGCTCGCCCCGTCTTCACGTAAACCAGCGTGCAACACCGTAACAGTAGCTTCACTAGGACTTTCAGCACGTAGCATTTTCTGTTGAACAAAAGAGTGGCCCTTTTTGCCATTTCTTTTCCTCCGCTTCAGCACTGAAGGCACTTTCCTCTCACAACAACAATGTTTTCTTTGCGTGTGTTAGGGGTATATTAGCTTATATTAAGGTACTTAGTGACTTCGTTGCGGATGCTTCTCTTGCGGGGATATCCCTGCGGATTCAAGAACCTGTGTGGTACCTTCGGCGACACCACGTAGAAAGAACACCAGTTGGCTCTATATTGTGTATTATTGTGTCCTCATTTACTGTCAAACGATATCTTGTTTGCATAGTATATATTGACATTTCTACTGTTTGAATTACAAATTGTTCCATAGCTCTAAATTAGTATGGCTAGATATACCGGTGACACTGATAGTTGGGATGACACCATGTGGTTCAATCTTGGCAGCAATTGTCGCATGGCCCCACTGGAACATCAGTGTTCCACCGGCTCTAGAAGTCGATCTTTGTATTTCTCGGTGAGACGTCATATGGGATCCGCAACACCGAGATCCGCAGCTAACCAGCCATCCCAGTCATTGTGCACTTGCGGTGCAATGGGCAGAAATCTATTAGCGGACCAGTACATACCCCCTCAAGCTACAAGTGGCGGTCGATGTGGGGCTCGAACAAGAAGCGAACCCACCCCTACACTCAACATCCACACATTTCAGTCTCCTTCATCCGACAGTCAGCTCTCCCTAGATACGGAAGTAGCATCACATGGTGGAAGAACTGCTCGCATACTCACCGACAATGTCGCTAATTTCCCCCAGTGTGGAACGACCAACACCACCTCGACACGAGTTCTCACCGATCAGTGAGGGGACATTCCGTGATGCCTCGCAGGTGGGATCTCAATACATCACTTTATCGGATCTCTGCGATAGGCCACCACCATCTATCTCGGATCACGGACGATCGCGTCAAAGACCCCCACAGGGGCAACCACAACCTTCATGACCACTATGTTCGCCTACATCATCAATAGGTGACCAATGGCCGGATGCTCATGTACCATTTCCCATATCTCATCTTTTTCACCTTATTTTTCAATACGACCACATTACGAACCGGAGGAAACAGCAACACCGTTTCAGCAATATATCAGAAGAAATCCACACTGCACACACATCCGAGTCAGTCACCTGCACCGCCTCTGTACGAGGACTATGTATCTCAGCATCAGAAATGTCTGCGCTGTCTGCACAGCATGCCTCCACCAGTCTATAGACCTACACCTATTTATGGACCGGCATCAGGGCTGTATTCGGCAGAACCAATGTACCATGCAACACATCATCAACGAGAATCACCTTCACGGATGCGTCAGCATCGGCAGGGACATCGACGGGAAACACCACCACCACCACCACCACCACCTACACCCCGACCACATTCTCATCAGTTTCGCCAGCACAACCACCAGGTTTCGCTCCAATCACTTCTCCACGAGGTCATGGCCGGATAATTTTCTCTCCACCCCCTCGAATTTAGCTGGGAGACTGGTTGGGCCAATTATAAAGTGCAATTTGAAATAATAAGTAGGACCAACTGGTTGAGCAATCGTCAGATGGGAGAGTATTTAGCCGCAAAGTTGTCCGGAAAAGCTCTGCAAGTTCTGGCAGACTGAGGCACAGACTACACTCCATCCTACACCAAAGTGGACAACGCATTGTCGGGAAGATTCAGCGACCCAGCCCTCAGGGAAACAAGTCGACTCCAACTAAAAAATCTACATCGACACTCGGAGGAAACACTACCGGAGCTAGCAAGCCGCATTTGTCACTTAGTTACCTGCGCATACCCCACCACAAATCTCCAGGGCATAACCTGCTTACACCTTGACACTTTCATCGACGCGTTGAGTGGAGAACCTGCGCTAAAAGAAAAACTTTCTCATGGAGCATGGCAGCCTTCAACAACTTACGGCCACAGTGGTTCGGATTGAGAATTTCTTAGAATGGGAAAAGAATAATCGCCACCAACTACACCCAATAAATGAAGTGAATGATGTCAATGTCGCAACTGCTACCGAATCAAACACAGCAACTACGAATACATCAGCAAATGAACAACATGCACAGCAGGAACAAACCGATCAAAATCACGCATCTAGAGGAAGAGGGCGTGGCCAATCCCATCGTGGGGGCCACAACAACGCCCAAGAACATGTGAACCAGCACAATAATAGCAATAGGCTAAACATGCACAAAGGATTAGAAACTAAACAAATCTCCACACTCACCAATCTCGTGACAACACTCAGCACAACCAGAGCAACACAGTCCACCACTAGACCGCACCCATCACAGCTTCAGCACCGCCACCAAACATGAGCTTTGGATGTGGTCAGCCAGGCCACTGGAAGGAGCGATGTCCAAATCGACTTCCATCTACAACTCCAACCGCTGAACGACATACCCCGCAGTCTGAGAATCTGTCAAACTAGCATGGGCACCGATTACAGAGTCGCTTCGGTGACCATTTCCACAATCTGGCTGAACTGCGGCCCTTGAACCACAACGTCAGGCGGCCATTTCTACTCGTCAACACACTCCTACTACACCATGCACCCACATGCACCCGACTTCTTCTATGACAGTGCCTACAGCGCATACCGCATCTGCAGCACTGTCATCATCCACCCCCACCCCCCTGCAGAAAGAGTGACCCCGCACTTTCCTCCTCTACTCAACCTTCTTTCCTATGTAAAACGGCAGTAGTAGGTTGTAGCACCTCCACTGAAACAACGTTTTTGCAAGCACCACGTCCCCCCACCAAGGCACTTAACACCTGGTGCCCTTTGGTGGTATGCAATTCACACCCTCTTAAAGCTTCACCAACAACCTCCAGCACCAGTAGTGATCCCGAAGGAAGCGTTCATTTGGCAACATTGATCCACAAAAAGAAACATCGTACAAGGAAAGTGAAAGCGATACGCCGGCATTGTTTCTTCTGCGCATCAACTAAACATCCCATGATGCATTGTAAAAAGTGGCTCACACAGGTAGCCCTCATCCGCGAATGTGAGAATCCTACCCGCACTACAGTATACACCAACACAGCTTACATGGAATCCGCAACAACACCACCACCATTGCTACCCTGACTCCATCACCGCCTAAGCAATCACAGCAGCAGCGACGACGAGTTATTCCTTTCTACAGTCAGCCACCAATAGCACGCATGGAAGCTATTCAGAAACAAGCCGACTATATACAGAATGATACCGCACCATCATCACTTCCGCAAACGGTATCATTGGAAACTCTTCTGCAGGCTCACTGCAAGGTGATATATAAGTGTGCCTGTCTGTTTAGCGGAATTTCCACCAGTGCCACTGTGGACATTGGAGCTTCCATCACCGTTTTAACAAGCGCTTGTATGAAAGCATCCAACCTCATAAGAAGCCACCCCTAAAGCCTACAAATATATATTTGCAAACAGCTGTGGGAGCCGATGTTCCCGTGGCTGGAGTAGTAAACCTTGTAATACAGATAGAGGAGATGAAATTCATACAGTGCGTTGTTATCGCCTCTATTCAAAACGATGCCCTGCTTGGTTCTGACTTCCTCAGTGCCAGCGAAGCCATCATACATTGCAGACAACAGGAAATGAACTAGACATACACAGCCGACGGATACCCCTTGGACCAGAATCATCACTATATGATACATGTGCAGTAATATTAGCAACAACCGCCACAGTTGAGCATGGTCAAGAAAGGATCTTGTGGGCCATGCACCACAATTAGGAAACAACACTCACACAGCCATGCTGGAACGCAACCCTGAATACATGATCGCCTCACAATGCGCCAGTCCCCCATGATCGTGAACACCACCAACAAGAATCGCATACCTTATCGCATATTCAATGGCACTGCGGACCCAATAACACTTGAATCAGGAGTACGCTGTGGCCATTTGGTAGATGTGATATCACTGGAAACAGCCCCACCCGCAATCACACTAGCAACAACTTCTGATGATTTGCCAGAACACTTACATGACCTATATTCACAGTAGGATTGATACAATCCCAAAACCAACAAGTACGGAAATTACTTCATAAAAATTGCGATAGTTTCTCGGCAGGAGACATAGACCTCGGAGAGACTCATCTAGTGCGGCACTCCATCAACACCGGAAACAACAGACCTGTCCGTCAGCCCATTCTCCCTATTCATAAGGAAGCAGAGGCACACCAACAGGTAGAGGACATGTTGCGGACTAGAATAATTGAGCCATCAACACCCCCCCCCCCCCCCCTGGCCCAGTCCCATAGTACTAGCAGGCAAAAAGGACGGATCTTTGCGGTTTTGTATAGACTACCGCTGCCATAATGATCTTAGCGTCAAAGACACCTATCCATTACCAAGGATAGATCAGGCCCCAGATTCCTTGTCTGGAGCCAAGTGGTAGTGGGTACTGGCAGGTAGCCATGGATGAGGCTGACATGGAGAAGACCGCATTCGTTTGTCGAGACGGTCTTTTCCAGTTCCGCAAGATGCCATACGACTTGTGCAATGCTCCTGAAACTTTCGAGCATCTCATTGAGCAGGTATTAAATACCCTGCAATGGGAAATCTGTCTGTGTTACATTGACGACGTAATCGTCTTTGGTTCCTCGTTTGAGCAAACGTTATCCAATTTAGATACCATGCTTTCAAGATTCCCCATGGCTAACTTAAAGCTCAAACCCAAGAAATGTCATCTCTTCAGACAGAGCGTCGAGTTCGAGGGACACGTCATATCCGGTGATGCAGTGGCTACCCAACCATCAAAAACTAAAGCCATGGAAGTGTGGCAGACCCCTGAGTCTGTCACAGAAACTCGCAGCTTCCTTGGTCTTTGTCAGTACTATTGCCTATACATCCATCATTTCAGTGAGATTGCATCACCCCTCTTCAAAATCACCGAAAAAGATCGACCATTCGAGTGGACGAGTGAGCATGAAGGTTCCTTCAGGTCATTGAAGGAACTCTTGATAACCGCTCCAATTCTTGCTCATCCTAACCCTAACCTCGATTTCATCCTGGACACTGATGCGCATCAGCTTACGCCATTGGCGCAGTTCTATCTCAGGTCACGGAGGATGGAACGGAGCAGGTATTGGGTTATGGTTCGTGTACTCTAAACAAAACAGAGAAACGTTATGCAACCACGAAGTGAAAACTACTGGCTGCGGTCCACTTTGTCAAGTATTACAAACACTTTCTGTACAGTCACCCATTTACTCTCCATACGGATCACGCCTCACTACGCTGGCTCAGAAACCTAAATAATCTGGAGGGCCAAGTAGCGAGGTGGCAGGAATCCCTGCAGACTTTTAACTTCAATGTCGTTCATAGACCCAGCAAATTGCACGGAAATGCCTATGCGTTGAGCAGAATCAGGCTTGAAGATGAACCTGAAGTAGCCACCACCGTGACACATACAACATAGCCATCTCCGCTGTTCCCCGAATTGCGGTGCGCAGAGTGGAACACGGAGACAGTCGCTCACGAACAAGCAACAGATGCACATACATGAGATATATACGTGTGGATCCAGGAGGGGGTACGTTCTCCCAGGGCATCTGTTACACCACTATCCGCAACAGCAAAATACTACTACCAGCGGTTCCAGGAATGCCACATGCAGAATGGCGTTCCCTACATTGATAACTGCATAGTAATTCCCGAGCATTATCGAAATACTATTTTAGAACAACTACACGATATTGCGGGTCATCTAGCTGTTGAGCGGACATTAACCCGGATAAAACAGAGATTCCACTGGATCGGAATTCGCGATAGTGAGAAGGCATGGGTTGCCAAATGTGTCCCATGTCAAAGACACGCTGTTGGCCATCACCATTCTGCACCATTACAAGTTAAAATTGTTGGTACACCATTGGAGCGAGTGGCTATTGATGTGCTCGGACCCTTGAATATGATTGATGAAGGAAATAAGTATATCTTCGTGTTACAAGATTATTTTACGAAGTGGGTGGAAGCATTTGCTTTGCTGGACCAAGAGGCATCCACAGTAGCGGAGGTCTTGGCAAGCAATGTGTTCTGCTGGTTCAGAATTCCCTATGAGCTGCACTCTGATCAAGGAAGTAATTTTGAGAGCCGGCTGATCTCTGAGCTCTGCAAATTGTATCATATCGTCAAAACAAGAATGACTCTGTACCATCCCCGCAGCGATGGTATGGTAGAGAGATTCAACCAAACATTTGCGGCGATGTTGGCAAATGAAACACGCCTTGATTGTAGAGATTGGGATCTACGACTCCCATATGTCCTCATGGCATACCGCACAGTACATTCCAGCATTGGTTATACCCCTGCGTGGTTAATGTTAGGCCGTAAATTAGCCTTGCCACTGGATCTGGCCATGCCCAGAATTCCGGGGGAGAAAAATTCACCATCTCTCTATGTGGAGCTCATGTGGCAGTGAATATAACAGACCCATGAGCTAGTGAGAGTAACTTTATCCACCGCAGACCGGCATTAGAAAACATGGCATGACCAACGGGTGCATGTAGATCTGTATAAAGTGGGTAGAATGGTTTGGGTACACAATTCGTGACCTTCTGCAAACGTGCCGAGTAAACTGAGTTACCAGTGGAAAGGCACCTGTGTGGTAGTAGGTGAGACATTGGATGTGACCTACCATATCCGCGCTTCGGATGGCCTGACCTCAGTCATCCACTTCAATCGACTTAAACCTTGTGTCAGTGACGACCCAGTGCCAGAGCTCGGGCTGGGCATTCCACGTGACACCGATACCGAGACGGATGTCTCTGCGGAGACGAGTATTCCCGATGTTAGTCCGGAGCACCACGGTGCCAGTTCGGCCTTTCTCCTACCAAGCCAGGAGTCCGGTGAACAATCAACTAACGCTGAGGACGATGACGAGATATGTACTCGGCATCTCCCTCCTCAGTGCTGGTCTACTAGATCTGGGAAGTTGCATCTGAAGACATTTTCGTTTGTGTTGTCCAAGGGGAAGGATGGAACAGTTGTTCCGCTGACCTCTTCCCACTCCCACCCACTTCATGCTATACCCTCCATTATAGAGTTACCACAAGCGGAAGCTGAGGCCACCCCGGACCCTGCTTCTTGTGGGGTGGAACATGTAGTGAATAGCATGGAAGTGAAGAGGCCGGATGAGGCCTTGGATTGTTTTAAAGAACAGCAGAACTGCACAACTCGGTGTACCATTCCACGCCCCCAAAACGTGAACCCACTCCCCGCCCATGGTGCTCCCCATCTGAATGCACTGCCACCACCCCATCTCCAATGCACTGTCCTGTCCACTTCACACTCCACTCGTCGTCTGTAGACTGTCCCTCTGCTGTTACAGAGGAGGTGGCATCCTGTACTGCAGTAACCACCCGCAGGCGGTGGACAGGGAGGCAGCCGATTCAACAGACTCGGTGCTAGAATTTTCCCGGTACTTAAAAACTATGACAGAGTACCAACCATCTTGTAATGGGAGATGACCAGTTCTCCATTCCAAGGGGCAACCCTGACCACATACGCCCGACCAAGGCCCCCCCCCCCCCCCATGAGCATACAGAACATCACACCAGACACAGAAATGCAGGAGCACACAGAGCACACTTGCCCTTAAGGATGGATACGTCAATTCACTGCTGTGCAGACATCACATACACATCCGGTTATAAGGAAAATATAATGGGGACATTCAACATCAGCCACAACAAAGTATAGCAATCACATAACATTTTAAATCAAAAGAGTTAGAGACATATTTTTCCGCAGCATTCCCTCCCGCACAGATGTGGGAAGTGCATCACTTGCGGCAATCCCGACTTTCCCGCAACTGCAACAGACTCGGCATTCACCAGCATGGGAACCTGGATATGCCCAATCCGCCTATGCACCAGCATCATACAGCAGCCCAGACTTCCCTACAACAGTACACTACCGCCATCAACACCAGTCAACATTTTCCGCAATCACCTTCTTATCTGGTTTACGGAAAACTGATCATACGGAAAGGAGCAACACTGCAGCCATCTACAGTGTGCACCACGGGGGATCCCCCCCCCCCACCCTACCCCCAACATCCCCCCCACACTCCCCCACCGCCACCCCAGAACCGTCTTACGGAAACAGCTAAAATATTACACATCATTCACACGTAGTAACAGTCAATATTATTAAGAGAGCAAGATGCCCGCAGCCTGTCGTCCGTCATGAGAAGGATTTTGCTACCGAAAAGTTGAATTCGATAATGAATTGATTCATGTTATGACAGCACCCTTCTTCGTCATCCATGCTCTAAAGTAACTCTTTCCCGCCTACGGGCTCCGCCATTACAGAGCGAAATACATCATGTCCAATAAAGTTGACACAGCACTTCAATTACCAGCCCCGCCCAAGGACATCATCGTTCTACCGTGTATACAGATCATTACCCCACGGGCCGATGAAGCGGCATTAATACTTTGACAGTATCATATCAGGGAGAATTTCAAATATTCTCTTACCTACATATTCCCGCAAAAGATCAACAGGGGCTGGAACACACTTATTGCAGACAAACCAAAGATGCATGTATAAGATCACGTGCTTACTGCGACGCTGTTTCGAGGAACAGATTTTAAAACATATATTTCTGTCTTCCGCATCAACAACAAATAATCAGCAGTATCAATACTCCACCATTACGTAAATATTGTCTAAGTTTCCGATCAACCATGTGCTTTCGCAACAAGAAACCACGTGACTTTCACTTCTATTTCCAGTAAATTGAATCAAAGGCTTTAAACACACGAGCCGCCCAAAACGCACATCTACCACAGCATGATGGAAGAGGCGAGAGTGGTGAGTCTGGGCAATTGCCGCTGACGTAATCACGCTCTCCCACACCCCATCGGGCACTCCAGCCTGAAATTAAAACAGGCAAGTTTATAAGCATCCAATCTCAAAAACCGCTTCACGCTAATTAAAAGGTGAGCTTCCACAGGAATAAGTAGTTCCGAGTTTTTACTTTGATCGAAAACTTTGTGGGTTAGCGGAAGCTACCCATGCAGATCAGCACTAATGGGCCACATTATATTAATCAGTATACACTTAGTGCATCCCTTTATTTCCCCGGGATGCACTTGTAATTAGCATAATCTGTGATACTCTTCTCGAGTATAGTTATGTGATTAATATATATTTACATTATATAAAAACTGTATTGTAATTGTGGTATGCTGGAGCTTGGGTGTTCTCTGTGGAAAAATCATTATCCGCATCCGAGAAAGCACCCATGCGAGCCTTGTTTAGATGATCAGTGATCTAAATAATAAAAGTATGCACGCACCGAGAAGTAAAAAAAAAAGGAAAAAAAAGAAAAGACCTGGAAAAATAATTCCATGTCAAAAATTAAAAATCAATGGTATACCTCACTCCCAAACTCTTTCGCACCCTATACGCTCTTCCATATGAACACGCATCTTTTGCGTCACACTCCTCTCGGCTACGCACCTACTCAGGAAGTTTATATCTCCTGCCTAGCATGCTCCCATGGGTTCGATCCGCTATGCATGATCGTTTGCCACGGGTGTCAAACTAGGAGGGGGTGGTGTAGCATGGACTGACCGGACAGGTACCGGCCGTCCCAGCAAAGCTAGGTACGGAACGGCCACTCAGGATTCGCTCCAAGCACGCCCCCCCCCCACCCCATGGGTAGGATAGTGCACATACATAAGCCGTATGAGAGAGGTTTTTGCTAAAATCGGCCAAGTCCGATAAAGCTTGTGTGCGCATGCGCGCGCGTCAGAGCTTCCCTGACAACATATCACAGAATTGGGAGCGAGTATATGCCTATAGTGTACCGAGTTGGTGTTCGTAAAAACCTTTAATTTATCCGTTTTCACCGTTCTTGGTAGCAATCAGAACAAATGGCTGAGTTATCTGCGAAAATCCCGCTAAATTAACTTCAAAATATTGCTTTTAATGTCGTAATCGTGTGTATGCACAAATAGATCTAGAATGTTCTAGAACGTGGTAAATACGTCACTGACCTAGCTGCACGCTGATTGGCTATTTCTCGGCCACTGATTGGCAGATGCATCTGCCTCTGACGTCACAAGTAGTTTAAGAGGGATGAAAAATCGAGAATCAGGAGCAACTCTGGTGTGGAAGCCGGCCCACGCAGGACCTTTGGACCATCAGGATGATGAATGTAACTGCTGACTTACAAGTGATTCTCACATCTACCGGTGTCTTACGGATCCCAGCACATCCACGGTGGTAGGACGTCCTCGGTTTCCACACGTTTTTGGATACTCCCGGATGACCATCCGGGGGGTAATAAACTAAAGTTAAAGTTAGACTTTCCACGTCCGGACTTTCCTAAGGGAACCTTTCCGAGAGCGGGCCGTGCAGGCCCAGGATGTAATTCTACGGAATGTGGAGCTGATAGTGATTCTTGGTGGATGACTCACCGGATATGCCAACCACGCTGAAAAGTGAACTTCAATCTTCGCACTGCATGTTGTGTGTGTTTTAATTAACTTTTTGGCCTCAGTCTGATGTAACTGCTCAATAATATATATATATATATATATATATATATATATATATATATATATATATATATATATATATATATATATATATATATATATATATATATATATATATATATATATATATATATATATATATATATATATATATATATACAGCCCTCTCTGTTAATGGGCAACCTTCAACGTTACTATTTCCATCGCCGGGCGGAGAACTTTCTCACTTCCGTATAAATTGTATACTAGTTACCAAGACTATCTAATAGACATTACTTCACTGCTTTGTTTCACTGTCCTGAGTGTGTACCGTGTCTACCCTGTCTGGAGGAGTCAGCTTGCGGAGAGCAGCCTACAGAAAGCAGCTGCGGAAATCTCCTGTGGAAATCTCTCCAGCTTCAGAGAACGTGTCGACATGCGCTATGAATATGTTAGCGCCTCAATTTCAGTAACATAGTAGCCTGTTCGTACCGATGACTATTTCCGTATTTGGTACTGATGACTAATAGGTCTTAGGACCGCAATTTATAATTTCTTTATTACTGTGAATATTATCCTTGTTTACTGTGGGTGATTTCAACTAGCCGCACCGTCTAAGTTTATCAATCTGTGATACTTAATTTAATTATAATCTACTTATTGCATTGGTTAGTTGTATATGGCAGGTAGTCATCCAGTTAATATGTTTTGTTTAGTTGTAGAAAACTTTGGACCGCAGTATGCTAGGAAATACTATACAGCAACATTTATATCTGCATCACTTAATCCCGCAATCATCAATTTTACGCTGACCGTGCTCTAATTTTTTTAGCCTGGCATGTTACCGACTAACCTTACTATTCAGCTCGATAGGATAGGTTGAAGTGGTTAGGGACAATTTCTTCATTTAGAGACATATAGTGTACGCCTCTTTTCGGGTTGTTGCTGTAATGTAGCCCCACACTCCGGCAAGGTTGTGTAAAATTGGCCAATTACCTATAAGGCCTCGCATATATGAAGTTATTGTCTCTTTCCATGATCCACTAGCCGTATGACTTTCTAATTGTCTGGATTACCTATCAGTACGTTGATCGGATCCGACCCTGGGAAACTATCGGAGGTTTCCGAGCGGTGATGGTTAAAGTGCTGATTTACATACATCTCCCCTGTATCTTCGGATACTTGTTAGCTAGATAACCATGCCAATGAAGGAAGCACTGCAAAAACATATAGTCATAAATGTGAGTTAGTTAGTTTATTTACCGGCCTGCAGTGTATATTTGGGCATATTGGAACTTAACCCTAATGACAGGTCAACTGCTAGATCTGTAGCACACGGTGACGGACGAGATTCGGATCACCATCCAATTTGTTGGAGTGTCTGGATGAAGTGTTGGAGCTCATCGACCCCTCATCATAACGACATGTTAGTAATCAAACTTGCTTGTGTGAAACGTGGCCATTTTCCAGGTGATGTTTTATGTGGTTGCGGAGCAAGGTAGCCAAATTTTCATCGAATTCGGATGCCTTGTGTCGTAACATGTACGCATGCTGTCCTTGGAGGTAGATATTATTCCAAAGTGACCTACGGGAAGCTGAGCATCTGCGCCCATCGGACAATTGTATCTAAAGATAGTTAGAAATCCCTGCCACTTGCGGCCAAAGCTAGTTTCCATTTCTAACAACTAATTGGTAGGTTAGACTGTAGCGGAAAGCCTGCATAAATAAAGCAGCATCTACCAATACAGTATCTTTGGAAACTACATAAGACAGTGACCTGGGAATTCTTCGGAAATCGCTCATCCCGTCTTCACGTAAACCAGTGTGCAACACCTTAACAGTAGCTTCACTACGATTTCCAGCACTTAGCATTTTCTGTTGAACAAAATAGTTGCCCTTTTTGCCAGCTCTTTTCCTCCTCTTCAGCGTTGAAGGCATTTTCCTGTGACGGAGGCTTGCGTGAGGCACTGTCCTCTCACAACAACAATATTTTCTTTGTGTGTGTTAGGGGTATATTAGCTTATATTAAGCTGCTTAGTGATTTCGTTGCGGATGCTTCTCTTGCAGAGATACCTCTGTGGATTCAAGAACCTGTGTGGTTCCTTCAATGACACCACCTAGAAAGAACACCAGGTGGGTCTATGCTGTGATTTATTGTGTGCTCATTTACTGTCAAACTATATCTTGTTTGCATAGTATATATTATCATTTCTACTGTTTTAATTACAAATTGTTCCATAACTCTAAATTAGTATGGATAGACATACCGGTGACACTAATAGTTGGGATGACACTGTGTGGTTCAATCTTGGCGGCAATGGTCGCATGGCCCCACTAGAACATCAGTGTTCCACCGGCTCTAGAAGTTGGTCTTTGTATTTCTCGGAGAGAATTCATACGGGATCGGCAACTCCGAGATCCGCAGCTAACCAGCTATCCCGGTCATCGTGCACTTGAGGGGCGATGGGCGGAAATCTACTAGCAGACCAGTACATACCCCCGCGAGCTCCAGCCCCATATTGAGACACGTTCATCTTCTGTAATTGGAGGGCATCGGGTGCAAATTGTCAATTACTTTTTTATTCACACTGGCACATGATCTGTATATACTATAATAATAATAATAATTATAATAATAATAATAATAATAATAATAATAATAATAATAAAAATAATAATAATAATAATAATAACAATAGTGATAATAATAATAGTGATAATAATAATAATAATAATAATAATAATAATAATAATAATAATAAATATAGCCGCAAGCGGCGATGCATCGGGAGGGGGGGGGGGAGTGGTGGGCCAAGTGGCTAGCATCCTGGTCGCTAAGACGAGAACCTTATCTGAGCCAGCTCTTATAGGTGGCTTAGAGCCTAAATAACATCTTAGATTTGATCTAGTTGGATTAATGCTGTCAATTTTATTGAATTATGTGAGACGGTTACAGTAGGAATCTTCTTTGTCCACCCAGTCTACCCATCATTGAATGTGCTTTTGAAAAACAAACAATCGTGTGTCAACAATGGCAGTAAAATAATATATATGATGGCGGACACGGTTTTTTTACATATCAATTTCTCTTGAACAACCTGTAATGCCCCTGAGTTCCTAATCATACCACCCAAATTTCGGCCCAATCTGTTCACCGGTTCTGGAGAAGAAATCGTTTTCACGAAAACTAGGTCATTCAAACTGGCCACCGAAGTTTTTGGCCAATCAAATACCCTTGAACAAACTTGGTTTAGCAGATGCCCTAGATGATATTTCATGAGTTTTGATTCAATCCGCCAAGTGCTTTCGGAGGAGAAGATTTTTAAATACGTTTCCCCAAATACTACAAAATCCAAAATGGCCGCCGCCCTGATAGGCCGACCAGCATTGTTTGAACAAAATCAGATCTCTATTACATAATGATGATTTCTGCAAAATATAATTGAAATCCCCCTAGTGGGTTCCGAGGCGAAGGAATTAAAAATTTCCAATTGCTTTACTATGAGGGAATTTGGCAGGAAAACGATGCAAGATGGCCGCCAAACCGTTCGTTCGACAGTATTGAAAATGGCAAATTTGGAATCAGAAGACCCAAAAACCTATGTGAAACCAATTTCGGCTTCAAATTTCCACAATTAAAAAAATTCAAAATGGCCGTCAATCTTGCTGCATTTTGATTGGTCGATGGCGGACACGATATTTTACATATCAATTTCTCTTGAACAACCTGTAATGCCCCTGAGTTCCTAATCATACCACCCAAATTTCGGCCCGATCCGTTCAGCGGTTCTGGAGTAGAAGCCATTTTAACGAAAACTAGGTCATTCAAGATGGCCACCCAAGTTTTCGGCCAATCAAATACCCTTGAACAACTTGATTCAGCCGATGCTCTAGATGATATTTCATGGGTTTTGAATCAATCCGCCAAGTGCTTTTGGAGGAGAAGATTTTAAAAAACATTTCCCGAAATACTAAAAAATCCAAAATGGCCACCAGCCTAATGGGCTGACCAGCGTTGTTTGAAAATAAACCTAATTTCTATTACCTAACGATGCTTCCTGCAAAATATAATTGAAATCCACCAGTGGTTTCCGAGGAAAAGGCATTTTAACTTTCCAATTGCTTTACTATGGGGAATTTGGCGGGAAACGAATCCAAGATGGCAGCCAAACCGTCGATCGAACAAATTCGAAAATGCCAGATTTGAATTTCTCGATCCCCAAAACCTACATATGACCAATTTGGGCTTAAAATTCCATCAAACAAAAAATTCAATATTTCCGTCAGAAAACTAGATTCTGATTGGTATATACGCAAATCCGTGTTTTTCGAGTTATCGACTTATCTTGAACAAATTTTTATGAGACCCATGCTCCCCTGCTTTTGACCAAATTTTAGCTCATTCTCTTTAGTGGTTCTGGAGAAGCAGATTTTTAAAAATGCGGAAATTTTTCCAGAAATCCAAGATAGTCGCCAACCTATCTAGAAAATCAAATCCATTAACACGTAAAAGGTTTGCACTAATAAGGCTCTCTTGCCATGCAAAGCTTAAATTTCATCGGCATTTTTGTCTTCGCGCTATTCACGAACAAATAAAGGCACGGAATAATTTAAAAAAAAGAAGAAAACAATAGGGTGCCAAGCACCAGCTTAATAATAATAATAATAATAATAATAATAATAATAATAATAATAATAATAATAATAATAATAATAATAATAATAATAACTAGATCGCTTCAGACGTTCCAGAGGAGAAGATTATTTTGTGATTTAGGACGTCATCAAGATGGCCGCCAAGCCCCTGTGCCAATCAGGCTCTGTTTAGTTATTTTGAATTGGGTGTTGATCTTAACCAAATATTCTGAGCTTTAGTTCAATTTGCTTGCGGATTTCAGAGGTTTGGTTCAGTTTACTTGCTGGAAATGGCTGGCGGAAGAATAATAATAGTAATAAAAATAATAAATGGAGCAATCACTCTAGTCTTCCAGAGCTTCGCTCTTGGAAGCCTAATAATTGGTTTTACGTCAATTTGAATATCTTGGGAACGGATGGACGGATTTTGATTCCGTAAGTGCAAAATGGAGGCGTTGAAGCGCTCTACAATGGGCCCCTAAGATTCTTTAGATCTGACTCCAAATAGGCCGAGTCTCTGCTATTAAATTTTAGCAATGAAAATGTTCATTTTGCCCACCACGGAAAGGTTTCTAAAGCAATTTAATGACTTTCGTAGACAAATCTGCTTAGAATCGTGGTGGCTAAGAATGTTCCAAATTTGAACCCGAACATAGAACATTTTGGGAACAAAAGGACATAAAAAAAAATCTAAATGAGTCACTAAACGGTAGCCTTGAGCATTGACTCCTAGGTCGATACACAGTAGCAGACACTTTAATTCTATATAACTTCATCAACGTGGCCACCAAACCATTCATCGGACATGTACCAAAGGGCCAAATTTGAGATTAGGACGTGAACGAACCTATAGAAAGACATTTTCGCGATCAAAATCAATCAAATAAAAAAGTTAAAAATAGCCACCCAAATGCTCAAATTTGATTGGTCCATGGCAGCCATTGTGTTTTAGATATCAAGTTCTTGCGAGCTATTTTCTCTCGCCCACATTGACTAATTATATTCCCCAAATTTCAGCTAGATCGATTTAGAAATTCCAGAGGAGAAGATTATTTTGTGATTTATGACGTCATCAAGATGGCCGCCAATACCCTAAGCCAATCAGGCTCTGTCTAGCTATTTTGATTCGGAGTGGGGGGTGTGTGATCTCAACCATATATTCTGAGTTTCGGTTAAATTTGCTTGCTGGTTTCGGAGTTTTGGTTCAATTTACTTGCTGGAAATGGCTGGCGGAAGAATAATAATAATAAAAAATATATATATATATAAAGAAAAAAAAAAAAAAAAAAAAATAATAATAATAAACATAACAATCACTCTAGTCTTCCAGAGCTTCGCTATTGGAAGCCTAATAATAATTAAAAAAAAATAAAAATAAAAAAATAAAAAAATAATAATAGACACGTCAACAGTTCAGTTGTACCGTGCTGGTTAATAATGATATCAAGATGACGTGATGGGCTTTAAATCATTATCAGACATCAATCAGGAAGATTTATTTATTAATTTCGTTCCTTGACGAATAAATTCACGATAAACTACGCATATTCTATTTATGAATGGAAATGGATATTTGCAATTAAGTTTCGTCATTTTCTAATAATACCCCGCACGTGCACGAATCGTGTCTGCAGCAATGCGCTTATAGCGTGACATCCCATTGGACACACGACATTGTTTCAACGTTGTTTCTACGTCATTTCAGTGTATTAACGTTGATTCAATGTTGAAACAACGTCCTGTGCCTGCTGGGAAAGTTCATGGCTTCTTTTAACCATCAACATGGTATAGCCAAATTGTTATCAAAATAGTCAGCAAGTGGCAGTTGTATTAGAAGTTCTAATTCTTTTGAGAACAATTTGACTAAACGTATTTATTGAATATCACAGCAATACTTTAAAATCAAATTATCGTAAAATGTCGCTCCACTTCTCTCTTACGCAGTTTTATCTGCAATGTGTATTGCGATCCGGGATCCTCGGTCCTTTAAGGTAGCTACACGTGTGACGTCCCATCTGCGACAGATACCTACTGCAGTCACGTATTGCAATTGACCCATTCAGCTCAGGTTAAGAAGTTTTATTTCAGTTTATCACAGCTAACTTAAGAATAACTCCAGATTTTTATGTCGGTACCTATTTATACTCCTGTGTGGAGATTGACAGCGAGGAGTAAAGACGATTACACACAAGTCCAATAATCGTGTAACAGTTTACACTGAGTCACGAACCAAGGACAGTCGGTTTAGAAGCTCAGTGCTATTATCTCTGCCACAGCCCTTGTATAAGCATTCCCAATCCTAGTCTACATTCATAGGCCTACTATTAAATGTGAAATGTTAGCTAAGCAACTAACTGTAGGCTACATGTATGAGAATAATTGATGCTGTCAAACCTACATATTAAGGGATTTTGTCCATCAAAGAGACAGATTGGTCGAATAATGAACACACCATTAACCGTTTGCAATCGAGGGATCAGATCTGTCACTAGCGGATATGATGTGATAATCAAAATACACCACGTGTTAGCTGACGTCACACTCAAATGGCATAGGTCCGACAATAGCTGTAGGCGTCTGAATTATATATCTTTGGCAATTTTACAATTTAATAAACAATATGTTAAATATTTTAAAACAATCCAACAGCTCCCAATCCAATTAGTTTAAAAATAGGCAACAGCCTGCCTGTATAGTTACCTTGACACTGCGATTTCGGGAAGTTAGCTTTCAACGTGTGATACTCGATTCAGACCCGCGTGCACAGTGGGTGGAGCTGCGCTAGAAATGGGCGGGGCATACCTAGAAATGGGCCCTCTATCGCCTGAGGGAGGAGGGGCGGCGGCGGTGAGGAGTGAGGGGCCACTTGTGGAGACGGATGTCTTACGATTACAGGTCTTGAAGAATCCGTATCTTGTGTCCGCAAAAAACAAGTGTCCGTGGCAGACAGGTTTAGCTGTAATTGTGAGATTCTATCTGTCACTCAAGTATCTGACGTCATACCTGACGAGACTGCTGAAAGACATGAGCGACGTTATATGTAAGCCTGTGGCAAAAATATTAAACACAACGATAGATACTGGGAAGATACCGGAAGATTGGAAGAAAGCAAATATTACTGCAATATTTAAGAAGGGTAACCAGAAACTTGTGAGCAATTATAGACCAGTCAGCCTCACATGCATACTTTGTAAGTTGCTTGAAACCATAGTTAAAGACCAAATCATAAGCCACATGAAGGCAAACTCCCTGATCCGCACTAAGCAGTTTGGTTTCATAAGTGGAAGATCGACATCGCTACAATTATTAAAGGTGCTGGACACATGGACGGACCAACTTGATATGGGCAGCAAGATTGACGTTGTATACCTTGACTTCAAGAAGGCCTTTGATACGGTGCCTCATAAGAGACTGCTACAAAAGCTTAAGGGGTTTGGCGTAACTGGCAAGGTTCATGAATGGGTCACAGCATTCCTGTCTGAGCACAAACAAAAGATTACAGTAAACGGCACAGCTTCGGAATAGATGAGTGGCTTAAGCAGGATTTCGCAGTGTAGGGGGCTGTACCTGTATTGTTTGTACCTACCAGAATCGCTCACCCCTGACGCGTGTACATGTATGCTGCTGATATGAAGATCTGCCGACAAATTAGGAATGAAAATAATCAGGAGTGATGCAGTCAGACTTATACAAGCTTTAGGACTGGTCAGATGAATGTCTGCTCTGGTTTCACCCAGATAAGTGCAAGATTATGACAATGGACATGAAGATGTAGAGAGAGAATATGCTATGAGACGCAGCCCTGGTGAGCCGGCAGAACACAAACTGGGAAGAGTAACCAATGAGAAGGACATAGGCGTTAACATAGACAGCACCTTTAAGCAGCATGTTAATGAAAAGATTAAGAAGGCGACACAAATCATGGGAATGATCCAACGAACGTTTTTCTACCTAGAACCAGATAGCTTCATCTGGCTGTACAATGCACTTGTGAGACCACCACTCGAGTATGCGAATGCAGTATAGCACCCGCTGATGAAAAAAGGACAGTCTGCATTGAACGTGTACAGAGAAGGGCAACTAAATCAATTCCGGGGTTTAAGGACATGAGCTACAAGGAGAGATTAAAGAAATGGAAGCTACCATCGTTGACGCTCTGGGAGGCAATATGATAGAAATGCACAAGTTGTTAACATGCGCGTATGATTGTGAGGTGTGCCCACACATACGGCTCAGAGAGTCCAGTGCCACCAGAGGACACAATCTTATGATCTTTAAGCAGAGAGCAAAGACCAGACTCAGACAGAACAGTTTTTGCATCCGCATGGCTGAACAATGAAACAGTCTGCATGAGGAAGTGGTTAAAGCACCGACAGTGGAAGCCTTCGAAGCACGCTTGGACAAGCAATGGTCCAGCCAGGAAATGATGTACAATTTCGAGGCGCCTCTGGAGATAGCTGCTTCGAGACACAATGAAGCAGTTTTGCTACTGAGTATTGAAGATGAGGATCTTGACTCATAGGCTTAGCCTTTCGTCCAGAAACAAGATGCGGTATCACACGGTATAATCAATTACGTCACTAGGTAGCTGACGTCACAATCATGATAACGTATCTAATTCGGTCATGAACATCGAAAAATCCGTCGTGTAAAAATTGTATGTCTATGATGGATTTACAATTTAATAAACATTTACAGCCTTATAGCTTATGTGTGAGGCTGGGATGCAGTCAAGCGTGACATACAGTGGATTTATGGTCTAGTAACAGCCACGGAGTCGCCATAGGCCTATAATTCATGGTATATGATAAAAATAGATTTTCACGTATTCGGTCTTCAGACAACTTCCCACAATGTATTGTGCTTACTACTGTTTAACGCTAAAATTAAATTTGATTTTTTGGTGAATTTTGTGCAGACAAAAAGTCATGTATTGAATGTGTTTTTGCTTATTATGTCGTTATTTGAGCATCTCTCCCACAAGCTGCGATCATTCAGCCTAGGTGACGTTCAGAAATAATAGGCATACATACATCCAGTCCCGTACCATACACATACACCAACTGCCTCATAAAGATTTGTCAATTCAACATAATCAATGAACGCAACCAGGAAACGACGCCAAAGCAGTGGCGTAGCGTGGGTGTGGCATGGGGGCGACCGCCCCACCTGACCCTGGTCATTATGCTCCAGTCGGAAATTTGAGACCAGCTGTAAATTTTTATCATAGTTCTACAGACTTTCCTACTACCAGCTGACCGAGAAAATTCCGACTGGGGAATGCGTGATTAATAACTTTGACCGACTGTCTGCATCCGTATTGCCATTCCAACCCACCCACCCTCTCCATGTAGGCCCGTATAGGTGGGGGAAAGAAGAAATTTATTATTTCCTAATTGCAATAGTATATATAACTATATATAGAGTAAAGTAATCCACAAGCGCGTGCGTAATACGAGGTCACAGGTCTCCCATCGGAGCCGCACAGAGGAAGTCGATCCTATGTGTTCATCTCATTGCTTGGCCTGTCAATCACTCAAGTGAAATTTACACAATCTCTTGAACTATTCCGCTGAGTCGCTGACGTCTAGACAATTATTTGTTATGAGTCATTTGTACATGCCAAAGCCAGGCAACGTTAGCCACCTCACTGTAAGCGCGTGTACTTGTCTGTTTGTACTCGGAACTGCATTTTATGCTGGCATTTGACTGGTGAGTTTTCTTTAAATGTAGTTTAATTACTGGAAGTCCGAAATTACTGCTGTTTAGATATAAATTTAAATTTTGTTTGTAATGTATAAGATTGTCTAAATATTTTGAGAGCAATTTGCTGATGCAATCGACAACCGTGCGACACCCATGGTATTGTGTTTTATTTTAATACAATACAATGACCAAACAAGGGCAGTCGAACACTACAAACCCTCACCCTTCGGACTTTCCCGTTTTCTAGATTCTATGCCGAATATAAAAGAAATCGAAATCTGACTGAAATCGTGGATCAGGATCTGGATCCGGATCATGGTCATTTTATGTAAAATAACCTGTTTGTGAAAAACAAATCTTGTGTTAAAATTTGAGGCAAAGTGGTGCAATAGTTTCCAAGAAATCCACAAGTCGGTAAATTGATCCGAATTCCGAATTCGGATCAATAGCCAAACTGGGAATCCTAGTTTACCATACGCTTGTTTCTTGTCCCGTATTTTGAAGAAAATCAGACCAGTAGTTTCATGAAAACTGGTAATACAGGCTTGGGGAGTTACGTATCAGAGTACCTTTGTCATCCATTCAGCCATCTATTTCCATTTTCTGTTAATTTCTCTCGCTGTTCCTTTATTTTTGTTCCGTCTACTAGGTCTATACCTAACGATGTTCCATATTAAAGTGGCTAACGCTAATCGTATTTTTTTATTTTACTTTTTATTTTACTATCAGGCCTACGGCGTGAAACACATTATGTCATCAAAAGCAAAGCGGATAAAGGTGGAATGCCTCTTATGCAATAGTGTGTTTAATAGTGATTTCCGTTTGAAGCACAACCAGAAGCAACATTCTGATGCTGTAAAATTGCGAAAACAAATTCCCTACAAAGTAGCTGGTGCTCCTAAAAATCCATGGGAAGCAGTTCGAAAAGTCCCTGTTCCAGAAACGTCAAATTTAAAAGAATCTGTGGTTGGTGTGTTTGTATCAGAACCTGAACCAGACCTCCAAACACCCGGAACATCTAGCACTGTGACTCCTGATGAATTACCAACAGATGAGGGGCCATGTCATTCATCGATAACATCTCTTCTAGCTGTAAAAGATGGCCAGACTATGCCCATGTGTCCACATTCAACAGTCTGTTCGGACGAGCATGTCCAAGACAGCGATGTCCAAAATGTGTATGTACCATTACTAAACCATACCCATGACTATCCATCAGATCCCGCCCATTTCAAGGAAGGGGAATTCACTCCTGCCCTACGTGAGTTATTGGAAGTGGGTGTTTGTCAACCAGGTATCTCGGTCAATGATGAGTTTAAATTCCCAAAAGATCATAAGGATCGTTCATTTAACTCAACGTGGTATTACAGGACATTGCCCAACTCATTGAAAGTGCACAGGGAATGGTTAGTATATTCGCCAACAAACAACAAGGCGTATTGCTTCTGCTGCATGCTCTTTGCCGAGCGTAGTGATGCCACATATGACCCTGCCTGGGGTGAACCACACCATGGTTTTTCGAACTGGAAGAATGGAACACAGCGCATATGTGACCATGAAAACAGTGGAATCCACATGAAGGCGGTTAGTACCATGGCTATGACGATGTATCGACTTAATACGAAGCAAACCATCAATCAGCAACAGCTTACTGCACATATGCAATTAGCGGAAAAGAACAGAATGATTTTGAGGCAACTGATTTATGTCGTTCTCTTCTTAGCTAAGCAAAATCTGCCTCTTCGAGGTCACAATGAATATAAAGGACTTGGACACCCCTCTATAAATGAAGGTAACTTTTTGGAATTGTACAAATTAGTGGCGAAGTATGATGCGGTCCTTGCAGAGCACATCAATTCAAAGAGAACAATGCACATGTATCTGAGTCCAGAGA
This sequence comes from Chaetoderma sp. LZ-2023a, assembly GCA_034401795.1. Taxonomy (NCBI): domain Eukaryota; kingdom Metazoa; phylum Mollusca; class Caudofoveata; order Chaetodermatida; family Chaetodermatidae; genus Chaetoderma; species Chaetoderma sp. LZ-2023a. The sequence continues at coordinate 6,646,948 of CM067370.1, read as the reverse complement.
TTCAAAATGACATTATTCATGCATTATCTCAGAGTACACGGGATATAATTTTAAGCAAAATTAGTAAGGCAAAGTTTTATTCTGTAATTATAGATGAGAGCAGAGACTGCCCCAGAAGTGAAATGTGCTCAATTTCTATGTGCTTCGTGAACGAGATTGGAACCATTGAAGGGGTATTTCTTGATTTTGTAGAATTGACCTCTACCTCATCAGAAAATATGCTTAATGCCATTCTGCACAAGTTAACCACATGGGATTTGGACTGCTATGAATCGCTTAGAATTTATTTTACAGCTTCTAATATGGCAACAAGTTTTGAAGGAAATCACAATTTTGTCAAAATACATGCAAAGTAGTCAGATAGATTTAGTAAGTGCATCTCAATTGGTAAAGTCAACACTTAAAACGGTAGCGAATTTAAGGGATGATGCCTTCTTTGACACACAAGTGGAATGTGCTAAAGAGAAGGCGAAAGAATGGGAAATTCTAAATCATGATTTTCAACGGAAACGGGTTAGAAGGAGAAAGAGAATGCCTGGTGAATTATCAGTAGACGAGCCTATAGTAGATGCAAAGGATAATTTCAAGATAAATATCTTTTTCACTGTATTTGACACGCTGTGTACACAACTCTCAGAACGCTTCGACAGCTTCCATGACGTAGTGGTAAATTTTAGTTTTACCATCATATTATAAATCAGAGAATGCACTGACACAATTGCAACGACTATGTGAAATATATAAAGATGACATTTGTAAATCGAATTCATGCATTCACGAATATAATAGTATGAGAACACTATATGCAAATTGGAGCAATGACTTAACTGACAACGAAACACCCAAAAACAGTAGAAGAATTGCTGCAATTTCTAATTGCAAGACATTTGATACAAGCATTTCCCAATGTGGTCATACTTATCCGAATTTTTCTTACTATCCATGTGTCAAGTGCTGGTGCTGAACGATCATTTAGCCGGATGAAACTAATCAAATCTTACCTTCGATCATCTATGTCTGAACAACGTATGTCAAACCTGGCTATTTTAAGTAGTGAACGAGAGTATGCGCAGCAATTTTTGAACTATGATAAAGTTATTGACACATTTGCTAAGATGAAAAAGCGGCGCATGATTATTGTCTGAAGTTACAAAATTGTATATAACAGTACGGCCCATATTACCATAGCAACACAGTATACAAGTAACTATGCTGTTGGACAAACAGTTATGTGTGAGATAAGTAGGTTACCAACTTACCTACCTGTCTCTAATACAACTGCTTGTCCCACACTCTTATGAGGTAATATCGGGAAAATGTGTAGCCAATCATGATCTATTTTGTTTAATTTAAGTTTAATTTGATGATGCTAAAATTAAAATTACCCTGAGTAAAGTTGTGGACAATCACTTTTGAGAACCAGTATAGATAACTGTAATATTTATCTCAATCTCATGTATCATGACCCAAAGTTCCATTTGCTTTTCATATAATCCATAGCAATTCATCAGTTGCTAACAGATTCGAAATAAATCGAATGTGTTTAGCAGTGTAATTAGTATATCTATGAGCAGATTTGGACATCATAATCCATCTAGACTTGTTCACGGGATCCCCTGACGGTCTGACCCATCCCACCCATCATTGAGGCTTGGGAACACCTCACTGTGACCATCCTCAAAAGTCGGAAATTTACAACCAGCTCGCCTGAAGCAGCCCCACCTGAACAAATATGACGCTACGTCACTGCGCCAAAGTGGTTTATATTTAAATGAACAGGCCGAAGTTCATGTCTATTACAATTTATTATATAAAGGTAATAAAACCAGAATATAGCCTACGCGTTATGGCATAGGCTAAAGCAATCAGAATACGCTCTCGCTGAGGTTTAGGGGCGATTGCACTAACGCTTTCACCACCAGCTACAACGATGTACATATCCCACAAGCCACCACACTTCAGAACAACAACACGGGCCAACCTCCCATAGCGACAACATAGATAAACCTTCCATAGCAACCACCCAGGTAAGCTTAATTTCCATAGCTAGCACACTCGTAAATATTCATAGCAGCTACACATGTAAAGATATAAACGTTCCATAGCAACCACAGACAGTGCCAGTGTCCTAGGTGAAATGGCTCCCTGGGCGAGACCAAACGTATGGCGCCCGTACAGGGGATCCGTGGGCCCTCCCGATGGAAACTTTGAAATGCGGATGTTCTCAGAATGCTTTTTTTGCATTTCTGGAAGGGATTTGTCGCCACCTATGACATTGGCGCCCCCACGCGGTCGTCTGCCACTAACCACAGATTTAGCTATTCTATAGCAAACACACAGGTAAATATTCATACCAACAACACCACAGATAAACGTTCCATAGCAACCTCACATGTAACTATTCCATAGCAATCGCATAGGTAAACCTTCTATACCAACCACATATGTAAACCTTCCATAGCAACCACATAGGTAAGACCTTCCGTAGCAACCACAAACGTAAGCCTTCCATAGCTATCACATATGCAAACCTTCCATAGCAGCCACATAGGCAAACCTTCCATGGCAACCGCATAGGCAAATCTTCCATGGCAACCGCATAGGTAAACCTTCCGTAGCAACTACACAAATAACTATTGCATAGCAACCACATTGATAATGTTCCATAACAACCACACAGGTAAATATTCCATAGCAACCACGCAGATACACAGCGGCATGTTGCAGATCTACATACTGTTGCGATGTTTCCCAAGCATAATTTCGGCCCAATCCGTTCAGTGGCTCTAAAGACGAAGTTGCTTTCATATAAACCAGGCCATCCAAGATGACCGCCCAACCATTTGGAAAATCAAGTTCCCTTGAACAAACTTGGTTCAGCTCATGCCCTAAATGATATTTTATGAGTTTTGAATCAATCGCTCAAACAGTTTCGATGAAGATTTTTAGACATTTCTAAAAATCGGCCAAATTCCAAGATGGTCGCCAGCCAAATTGGCTGATTGGCTTCGTTTGAACAAACTTGAATCTCTACAACCTAAGGATGCTTCCTGCCAAATATAATTGAAATCGACCCAGAAGTTCTAGAGAAGACATTTTAAATTTGCCATTGCTTTGGTATCAGAGCTTAAGGCGGGAAAACGATCCAAGATGGCCGCCCAACCGTTTATCCGATAGTTTCGAAAATTGCAAATTTGAGATCAGAATACCCAAAAACATATAAAACCAGTTTCAGCCTCAAACTCCATCAAATAAAAAAGTCCAATATGGCCGTCAAACATGCTATATTTTGATTGGCCAGCTGGGGTCATGTTTTTTGACGGATTAACTTCCCGCGAACAAACTTTAATGGCCCTTAATCCGTAATCATATCAACCAAATTTTGGCCCGATCCTTTCAGGAGTTCTGGAGAAGTCATTTTCGCTAAAGCTAGGTCAAGCGAAATGGCTGCCAAACCATTTGACCAATCAAGTTCCCTTGAACAAACTTGGTTCAACTCTTGCCCTAGATCATATTTCATGGGGTTTGCTTCAATCCACCAAGTGGTTTCGGAGAAGATTTTTAAAGACGTTTCCACAAATCGGCCACGGAGATATAGAACATGAGTGGACTGAGATACATGCAATGGTAAAAATCCAACGATTAACTAGCAATTACATTCCAAAACCAAGACACCAAACAGAAACTAGAAACGGTTGTTTGATTCAGAGGTCCCGCAATCACTGAAAACACCTTTATATATGTAGTAGGTAGCAATTTTATTCAAAGCCTTCACATTATTAAAAAAGTAAATAAAATAAAAATAAAAAATAAAATAAGGAAATCGGCAAAAATTTCATTAAAAATCCCATTTTTATCAAAAATCTTGGACCTATAAAGGTGAATCCTCCAAAAGGCACCTCTATCCATCATCAAGATTTCATAAAGTTTCATTAAATTATTTTAACCGATTCTGTATGTTATGCTGTTTACGAGAACTCATGAGTTTTTGCATTAAAAAGCCAATTTCCACCCCAAATTGTGGACCTGTGAAGGTGAATCCTACAAAAGGAATGTACCCATCATAAAGAAGCCACCCGCATTGTTTCATTAAATTATTTAAGCAATTCCGTATGATATGCTGTTTACGAGAATATTGACAAAAAGCATGTTTTTGCATTAAAAAACTAATTTACACCAAAATCTTTGACCTATAAAGGTGAATCCTTCAAAAGGCAAATCTGCGTATCACAACTGAGGCACACCACGTTTCATTAAAATATCTGAAGTGTTTCTGTATGATATGGTGTTTATGAGAAAATTGACAAAAATCATGAGTTCCTCCATTAAAAATTCCATTTTCACCCAAAATCTTCGTCCGATAAACGCGAATTCTTCAAAAGGCACATCGTAACAAAACTGAGTCATACATCACGTTTCATTAAAATATCTGAAGCGGTTCTGTATGATATGCTGTTTACGAGGTATTGTGGACGGACATGAGGACGGACGGACAGGCATACGCGGTGATTACTATAGGGTTTCTGCACCTTCCGGTGGAGGGGTGGAGGATACAAATGGTTGTATTTAACCAAGCGTGTTTTGACAACTTAAGATCTAAGAAACAAGATTTTCGGGTATTCTCATATGAATAGTGACTATAAAACACATTGTAAAGGCAAGAAACCAGGACAAAACGGATGTCGAATAGCTGAAGAAGATTTTCAGCCAAAATTAGCAAATGAAACAAAGGCAAATCTCAAAACTCTTCAATTAGATGATAAAAATCAAATGATCCCCGCAATGGCAGCCATCACAGAATCTTTATTGGCACGAAATCCATGTACATATAGATGTAGCCATAAATTTGAAATACAAATAAACAGTAATTACGTTGGAACAGTAAATAGAAAGACATTTACACACGCACGTACACACACACACACACACTATATATATATATATATATATATATATATATATATATATATATATATATATATATATATATATATATATATATATATATATATATATAGATATATATAGATATATATATAGATAAAATACATATACTGCCAGAGCCCTGCTGGAGTCAGAGTATAATAGGTGTAAAAAGCCTAGGATTGAATCGTGGTAGGTGCATCCACAGATAGTCCCATATGAATCGTCAGTGTGTCAGTATATCAGACATGTGAAAGCTGGTCGGCCAAACCTTGACTTTTAGTCTTGGCGCGGTGGTCCAGTGGAAAGATGTCTGGTTGCTGATGCTTTGCGGAGTTGCAGAATGGTGGTTCGATCCCCCGACTGGGAAATGGTGATCAACAAATTAAACTAATGGGTGCATGACTGTCGGCTGGTTAGCACATAGAAATTGAAGCCGCACGTTGCCAGTGCGTCAATAAAATTAAAAATACATATATACATATAAATATATATATGCGGTACTTATGCAGGCATGCACGTACATGCATACACATACGTATTGGTGCATATGAGCAAATTTAGTAGAAGTCACTTAATTATATACAATATCTGGACATCCTGGTTTGAGTGACTGGAGACACAACAAATGCTACAAGTGATATCGGGTGTGAGATTCCATCAACCCTTTCATGACGTATCCGGACAAAACCGGCACAGAGGGATTACAAAATTCTTATCATTCTTCAATGACTACCCATTTAACACAGAAGAGACATGTTTATTTTGAGACAGATACAAGATAATAAATGATGTGACTTCATGAAAACTGATGTCATACTGACCGCAAATAATAGAGAAAGCGGCTTTAAATACATATCTTTCATCTATCTTTACACAAGAAGATACCAGCCATCTGCTCAGTTTTAATCTACTTTCGTCCAGAACCAAAATCAGGGTCACCAGTGCGATACCTAGACATTTACAGAGCGAGAAAGACCCTCGGAGAAACAAGTATGTGATAACGTATTTTTCGTTCATGCTATCCTCGGGTGTGCCACCACCTCAAGGTAATTTGCATTGGAATGATTCTCTGCGAAACATTTTATTACTAACTTATGTCCCCTACTTCAGTTTTCTGGACGCATAGTCAGTAATTCCCGAGTGGTCACAGTGTACACATATACTATTTATAAGGTCCCCTATTATTCGGCTGCATACTCGATTTTGTAGGTTTAATTGAGTTGTTGTAATCGTTCCAGGTAACTTAGATTTCTTAAATTGGATACCATATTCGTAGCTGTTCTTTAGATTTCCTTTAGATTTAGATGTGTTTAGTGATCGTACATCCATCATATTTCTGACCAATCCTACAAACGTTAATAGTGTTATCATTGAGAAACCGGTTACCAAGATAGCTAACCCTGGCCATATTGGATTTCCAATCACACATTTCGAAAGTTGCTTCCCTAGAGGTAAACCAATAGACCTATGAAATTATAAAGCTCTCCGACAATCCTCAGTCTAAGTTGACTGCCCATGTTGGATTGTGGAACATTGTAGATCCTGGTAGGTTCGATCAACAGAAATAGTCTAATGGATCTATGAAATTCAATACTGCTCTGACAAACCTTAGCATAGTTAGTATACAAAAATCAATTTCCAACGTCCGTGCCAGTGACCATAAAGCGCCGAGAATCATAGCCCACAAACGCTTCCACCACACCAATGACAAAAGGTCCATGTTTGGCCATTTGCTAAGGATGCCAGAAGAAAGCCCCGCATAGAGGCCCTTGGAATTCTCCCCCCCCTGGGAGGCAGGAAATATCAAAGTGCGAATTGACCGCAAGAAAACAGTACATTCAGATCATGAACAGACCTGAGGGAGCTAAAGATTTTGGCCGAGGACAACACACCGCGGTCAAAAGCAAAGAAGGTTGATGCTTTTACAACTACAGGCACATAATACAGTAATCATACACTGGTGACCATATTGGATTTCCGATCATCGTCAATTTCTCTAAGCTTCTCCCACAGACCTAATCTTTAAAGAGACATTAAATCTGTAATGAATCTAACAAAATGTATTGGCGATATCATTTGGAAACCACTACACTGCCTGCTTGATGGTTTCAACAACCGTCCATCCCCTTAAATATGGATAGTACCTTCATAATTATTCTCACAAAATCTTATCTGATGTTTTACAGCCTAAGATGATCTAATAATTCTCATAATTGTTGCTGCATGGCGGAGATAGATACCATTCACTCATTCACTCTCTCTCTCTCCTACCCACCACCCACCTGCTCATTCACGTCTCACTAGCTAACTGAACAAATCTGTGCTCCCTGAATGAACACCTCTCACAAACCTGAATGACCACCTCTCACCTACCTGAATGAACAACTCTCACGTACCTGAATGAACACCTCTCACGTACCTGAATGAACAACTCTCACATACCTGAATGAACAACTGTCACATACCTGAATGAACAACTCTCACCAACCTGAGTGAACAACTCTCACATACCTGAATGAACAACTCTCACACACCTGAATGAACAACTCTCACATACCTGAATGAACAACTCTCACATACCTGAATGAACAACTCTCACATACCTGAATGAACAACTCTCACATACCTGAATGAACAACTCTCACATACCTGAATGAACAACTCTCACATACCTGAATGAACAACTCTCACGTACTTGAATGAACACCTCTCACGTACCAGAATGAACAACTCTCACGTACCTGAATGAACAACTATCACGTACCTGAATGAACAACTATCACGTACCGGAATGAACAACTCTCACGTACCTGAATGAATCGCTTATGTACCTGAATGAACACCTCTCACATACCTGAATGAACACCTCTCACATACCTGAATGAACAACTCTCACATACCTGAATGAACACCTCTCATGTACCTGACTGAACCTCTCACATACCTGAATTAACACCTCTCACATACCTGAATGAACACCTCTCACGTACATGAATGAACAACTCTCACATACCTGGATGAACACCTCTCACATACCTGAATGAACAACTATCACATACCTGAATTAATAACTCTCTCAGAACAACTTATTCTTGTTATAGTTACATGGTTTTATTTATCACACATTAGATCATTCAATAAATATTGTCCATAATTAAAGAATATACATCTGTATAGATTATAACAATGACACATAATTTTGTACATCTGCATGTTAAACAAGTGAAACTGCTTTATAGCTGCATAAAGCTACGACTTTGCCAGCTGTGTCAGAAATGTAACAAATGTGACAGACCGACTCATCGACAGACACTCTTCTAGTAATTGTGATACACAATTAACAAGAGGTCCAAAGGGCATGTATCGCTCACCTGGAATTATTGGCCACTGGCATAAATGAACAAAACGAAACGATCACTAGAAAATTTTACCATGAATCTAATTTCTGTGAAGGTTTAGTCAAGTTTTATTAAAATTGACCCAGTTGTTAATAAGTAGTAGGCTTTCATATTATTTTTTTCAGAAAATCCAAGATGGCCACCAAACACGTTAAATTTTGATCGATCCATGATTGTCATGGTTTTTTTTACGTATCAACGACGTTTCGGCCCTAATATCTGCCAAATTTTGGCCCGATCCGTTCAGCGGTTCTGGAGAAGTCGTTTTCGAGAAAACTAGATGATCCAAGATGGCCGCCGAACCATTTGGCAAATCAAGTTCCCTCAAACAAACTTGGTTCAGCTCTTGCCCTAGATCAGATTTCATTATGTTTGAATCGATCCCTCCAAGCGGTTTCGGAGAAGATTTTTACAGACGTTTCTAAGTCGGCAAAAATCCAAGATGGTCACCAGCCCAATTGGCCGATCGTCTTCATTTGAACAAACGTTTATCTCTATGCTGCAAGGATGCTTCCTGTCAAATATACTTGAAATCGGGCCAGCAGTTCTCGAGAAGACATTAAAAATTTTGCTTTAGTATGGGAGTTTTTGGCGGGAAAAAGATCTAAGATGGCCGACAAATCGTTTATTCAATCATTTCAAAAATGGCAAATTTGAAATCAGAAAACCTAAAAACCCATATATAAACCAACTTTGGCTTCAAAATCCATCAAATAAAAATATCCAATATGGCTGCTAAACATGCTACATTTTGATTGGTCTATGGTGGCAATATTTTTTAACTTATCAACTTCGCTTGAACAAACTTTAATTGCCCTTAGTCCCTAATCATGTCTGCCAAATATCTGTCTGATCCATTTAGCGGTTTTGGAGAAGTCATTTTCGCAAAAACGAGGTCATCCAAGATGGGCGCCAAACTATTTGGCCAATCAAGTTTCCTTGAACAAACATGGTAAAGATTCGGAGATTTTTAAAGCCATTTCTAAAAATCAGCATAAATCCAAGATGGACGCCACCTAAATTGGCTGATTATCTTCATTTGAACAAACTTGGATCTCTATGCCCTAAGGATGATTCCTGCCAAAGATAACTGAAATCAGTCCAGTGCTTCTCGAGAGGAAGACATTTTAAATTTCCAATTGCTTTACTATGGATGTTTTTGGCTGGAAAGCAATTCAAGATGGCCACCAAATCTTTTGAAATAAAAATCTCAAATTTGGGATAGCTTAACTAAAAAACTATACGAACCAATTTCGGCTTCAAAATCCACCAAACAGAAAAATACAATATGGCCACCAAAGCACGCTACATTTTGATTGGTCCATGGTGGCCTGATCCGTTCTAGATTGATGGATGGACGGACATACGACAGATGACCGCCATGGCATAAGCTCACTTGGCCAGGCTAAAATTGTAGATAGATTAAAACTGTACAATGATTCAGAGTACTCAAATGGAAGTAAAAACATGACAGATGCTGAGGAAGGGTTTGAACATTGCGTTCCTGAAAAACATAGTTGTTTTAGAGATTGAACTGCAATTTAATAGCAATGCCCCAGTGCTGTTTTAGAGATAGCAACAGCTTCTAGCAATGCCCCAGTGGTTTTAGAGATAGCAACAGCTTCTAGCAATGCCCCAGTGCTGTTTTAGAGATAGCAACAGCTTCTACCAATGCCCCAGTGCTGTTTTAGAGATAGCAACAGCTTCTAGCAATGTCACAGTGCCGTTTTAGAGATAGCAACAGCTTCTTGCAATGTTACTGTGCTGTTTTAGAGATAGCAACAGCTCCTTGCAATGTTACTGTGCTGTTTTAGAGATAGCAACAGCTCCCAGCAATGTTACAGTGCTGTTTTAGAGATAGCAACAGCTCCCAGACCATTGTACGAGGCTGGTTTGACCATTACAGTGCTATGCTATTGAAAGTATTTGTTGCATCATTCTTTCATTTATAATTAGGATAATCAGTCATATACACAATACTTTATGCACACACGCACACACACACACACACACACATATGCACACTCACTCACACACATTCGCACACATGTACGCACACACACAGACATGCAGACACATACACACGCACGCATGCACATACATACTCACGCACGCACACATACACGCATGCACACTCACTGACACTCACGCACACACTTCTGTAGTTACATCTAGACAACATGAACACAATACTCACTTAAAGTTATCATAAACTGCTATCAAATACGAGGTGCTATTGTTGGCTGGTCATACAACATGCCATATTAGTATAGCCTATGGTGCATGGTGAATGTCGGAGTGATACAATGGGCCATTAGGTTTAATAGCGTAGGCCTCATATCAAGTGTGTAGTTTGTGGTGGGTCTATAAGGCAGAATCTCCTTGCACAGACTGGGGTCCAGGGTTTCTCATTAATCAAATTTCCATCTGAATAAACAGGAAACACAAACAGGGTATCTTCTGAACAAATGGGGGAAAAATAAAAAGGTCTTCTGTCATGTCTATCTGAATAAATAGACAACAAACAGTCCATATTCTACAGGGTTCAAATTAACCATTTGCTTTATTGCCCGAAAAAAATGGATGCAACTTATTTCTAACCCTCCCATATCTGAATAACCAGCCAACAAAGAGGGTCTCTCCTGTCTGACTACACTGACAGCAAACAAGGCATGTCCTTTCTGACTACACGGACAGCAAACAAGGTATCCTATCTGACTACACATACAGCAAACAAGGTATTTCCTATCTGACTACACTGACAGCAAGCAAGGTATTTCCTATCTGACTACATTGACAGCAAACAAGGTGTTTCCTATCTGACTACACAGACAGCAAACAAGGTATTTCCTATCTGACTACACTGACAGCAAGCAAGGTATTTCCTATCTGACTACACTGACAGCAAACAAGGTATTTCCTATCTGACTACAGTGGCAGCAAACAAGGTATTTCCTGCCTGACTACACTGACAGCAAACAAGGTATTTCCTATCTGACTACACAGACAGTAAACAAGGTATTTCCTATCTGACTACACTGACAGCAAGCAAGGTATTTCCTATCTGACTACACTGACAGCAAACAAGGTATTTCCTGTCTAACTACATAGACAGCTAACAGGACATTTACTATCTGACTACACAGACAGCAAACAAGGCATCTCCTCTCTGACTACACAGACAGCAAACAGGACATTTCCTCTCTGACTACACTGACAGCAAACACGGCATCTCCTATCTCACTACACTGGCAGCAAACAAGGTATTTCCTATCTGACTACACAGACAGCAAACAAGGCATTTCCTATCTGACTACACTGGCAGAAAACAGGGCATTTCCTATCTGACTACACCGGCAGCAAACAAGGTATTTCCTATCTGACTACACTGACAGCAAACAAGGCATTTCCTATCTGACTACACAGGCAGCAAACAAGGTATTTCCTATCTGACTACACAGACAGCAAACAAGGCATTTCCTATCTGACTACACTGGCAGCAAACAGGGCATTTCCTATCTGACTACACTGACAGCAAGCAAGGTATTTCCTATCTGACTACACTGACAGCAAACAAGGTATTTCCTATCTGACTACACTGGCAGCAAACAAGGTATTTCCTATCTGACTACACAGACAGCAAACAAGGCATTTCCTATCTGACTACACTGGCAGAAAACAGGGCATTTCCTATCTGACTACACCGGCAGCAAACAAGGTATTTCCTATCTGACTACACAGGCAGCAAACAAGGCATTTCCTATCTGACTACATTGACAGCAAACAAGGTATTTCCTATCTGACTACACAGGCAGCAAACAAGGTATTTCCTGACTACACACACAGCAAACAGGACATTTCCTATCTCACTACACTGACAGCAAACAAGGCATTTCCTATCTGACTACACAGGCAGCAAACAAGGTATTTCCTATCTGACTACACAGACAGCAAACAATGCATTTCCTATCTGACTACACTCGCAGCAAACAGGGCATTTCCTATCTGACTACACTGACAGCAAACAATGCATATCCTATCTGACTACACAGACAGCAGACAGGGTATTTCCTATCTGACTACACTGGCAGCAAACAAGACACTTCCTATCTGACTACACTGGCAACAAACAGGGCATTTCCTATCTGACTACACAGACAGCAAACAATGCATTTCCTATCTGACTACACAGACAGCAGACAGGGTATACTATATTACAGGAAATAAACAGTGCATCTCCTACCTGATATACATTTCTGAGACAAAACATGCATGGTGTTCAGACAATCAGATCACATTTCAATATTTAATACAATTACATTAGCCAGTAACACATTAAATTCAATCTCAAATATATTATAATTTGAAAATAAATAATATTTTACTTTTGAGATTCAATTACATCAATTACACTTTTTAACCAGTTTGCAACCATGAAGCTCAACTTTACAACTTTGCAAAAACCTATGAAGCTTGCAAGGCAACAGTGAGAGTAACCTTTGATACTTTGACGCCAAGGTGTTAGGTGTCATTCCCACTCGCTATAAAGAAGTGTGTCGATAACCGAGCCAGTCATTCCATGCTAAACTTTCAAAAATAGTCTTCTCATGGCCTGCAAATTGACATTTTTTGGGGGGAAAAAATTGAAATAATCTTGAACAAATTCAAGGCTTAAAGGGTTAACTAATCGAGATATAAACTGGTTTTTTTTAGCAAGGTCTCAGTGACATTGACCTTTGACCTTTTGATCCCACGGTCATTGTGTGATGCTGCGTCACTACAAGGAAGCATGTACCAAAGTTTGGGTTCAGCATCATTAAACCAAACATGAGATATAAATATAAAAGGTCGCTGAATGATGTGCAGGGTATCACAAGCGTGTTTAACTTCGTAAAGTCGAACTAAAAACTAAGATTAACTGCACACATAGTTCTTTATTAAGACTCAGAGAAACATCGTCTAATTGCGTTCTTTAACCATAATACGTTAAATAATACAATCAGACCATCTGTTTTTCAAGGCAACCATAAAGAGAATTTAATTAATATTTTAAAAGCAATTTGACAAGAAACTGTTGCTGCTTCAGGAAGCGACAATTGCTCTTCAAATTAATTTCAAAATAGCTAATAATCTATTCTCTGACAACCTGAAAGCATTTGAACACTAAAGCAGAAAAATGGTTTTCAAAATATTCCACAATGTGCGAATCATGTAGCTATGATCCAAAACATTTTGAAAGAAAATGCTAATATATATATATTTATATCAATGCAAATAAATTTAGATATAATAACCATCACAGTAACTTGTATGAACCCTAGAACCCTGGAGCAACAGCTCCCAGTCAAATTAGTTTCAAAATATTCAAACAGAATATTCCTTTCATTGTAATTTGTCATTTCTGGTCTGTGAAGTCATGAACTGTACAATACATCTAATCACTTTAGAAATAACAAAATAAAACGAAATCTACTGTTGAGTATTTTGGACATAAGTGGATTGGAAGAGATTTCTGCCTATGTCAGCAATGTCTTCCAATCCAATTATATTCAAAATATTTAACAGAACATATCTTCCTAACTAACATGTTTCTGTTTTTGAGACATGTTAACTTAGTTTCTGAGCTGTACTGTATATTCCCTGTCTACCCTCCTCTGGGGAGTATAAGACATTAACAGGAAAGTAAGATTCTGATTACAGCCAGCAAATAACACATTTCTAATGGTTAATTCAATAGGTCAGTACACTGAATTATATACAAAAGCTTATAGACAAATATATGACAGGTTCAGAAAGGTGATATGCAACAATATGGTATTTATAGTGATTCCCGCATGACACAGCTGATAAACAAAAAGGTGCTTGTGCTAATCTGTTCATTATCCCAATGGCTCTAAAAAAAAACCTTCTCCGAAATGGAATTCAACCAAATTCACTATGTCAGTTACCTATATCATTGCGGAGTGCAAGAAGACATTTACATTTGGCTCAGTCTCCATGGGGGGTGGGGGGTGGGGAGCACTGTCAGGAAGGGGTCAAAAGGTTAAAGTGCTGAATGTGAGGAAGTGGATTAGGTTTTAAAATTACAACAGTCCAGTTGAGAAGAAACTGTCGGGACAACAACAATAAAGTGAAGAGAGTGAACCTATATAACCTATATAACTTAAACTAAGGAATAGTCTCTTCATCCAAGTGCTGGTTTAACCCTGTAATGGTCGTCGGTCAAAACCGGTATGTGCAGTGGTCTTTAGGAATGTCCATTTACAGGCCAAGAGAAGACTATTTTTGAAAATTTACAACCGGAATGACTGGCTCGATAACCGAGCCAGTCATTCCAAATGTAAATTAAACAAAATATTCTCTTGGCCTGCAAATACACATTGCCTGAGCAAAATTTTTAATTTTTTAGGCAAAACATGACCATTAAAGGGTTAAAACTATCCCATTGCTGCACTGTCACGTTAACTTGGTCATAGACATGTGTCAGCCCCACCCTAAGTCCCCACATCCCACACGTTAACCTTGTCATAGATGTGTCAGCCCCGCCCTAAGCCCCCATCCCACACATTAACTTGGTCATAGACATGTGTCAGTCACACACCCCCCACCCCTAATCCCCCATCCCACACCTTAACTTGGTCATAGACATGTGTCATCCCTGCCCCAAGCCCCCATCCACGCATTAACTTGGTCATAGACATGTGTCAGCCCCACCCTAAGTCCCCACATCCCACACGTTAACCGTGTCATAGATGTGTCAGCCCCGCCCTAAGCCCCCATCCCACACATTAACTTGGTCATAGACATGTGTCAGTCACACACCCCCCCACCCCTAATCCCCCATCCCACACCTTAACTTGGTCATAGACATGTGTCATCCCTGCCCCAAGCCCCCATCCACGCATTAACTTGGTCATAGACATGTGTCAGCCCCGCCATAAACCCGCATCCCACACATTAACTTGGTCATAACATGTGTCCACCCCACCCTAAGCCCCTATCACACACGCTAACTTGGTCATAGACATGTGTCAACCCCGCCCTAATCCCACAGGTTAACTTGGTCATAGACTGCAGGAAATGTCAATTTCCCTTTCTCCGAGATCTAACAATACTCACCATTCTGTTACTTCTGATATACAGCTGGCCCTGACAGCTGGCTCTAGGACTATAGACTTAGAAAGCTTTACCGACTCCTTGGAACCGGGTACTCGGCTCCCAACTGCCGAGTACCCGTCTACCATAGAGCTCATATTGTTTGCATAGCCACCAAACAAGAGAAATACATGGCTTGCCTCCGTGGGGCTGGGAGGCTGGGTCCATAACAGAATGGTGAGTATTGTTAGATCTCGGAGAAAGGGAAATTGACATTTCCTACATTCTCCATCGATCAATACTCACCATTCTGTTACTTCTGATATACACCAGATTTGATCAGTAATCTGGTGGGAAGGGGCAAGCCATAAATGCTACTTTTGACCCTTGGAGAAAGATTTAGACTTAAAAACTTGACTAACGGAGACCTAAAACGACCGTCAAGTTAAAGGAACCGAATCACATTCGCGTCACTGCCCCCCACCCCCCCCCCCCCTTTTTCTCCTAAGAAAAGGGAGAGAACTCACGAACATGTATCTCGCCTGAAACACAAATATGCCAAGAGGGTTAACTGCTCCTTGCATATTCACATGTATTAGCCTGGGAATGAGCATGAATATATATGATGAATGAACATGATATATAGACATAATACAAAAAACTCTCAATCGTGAATTACCTTATGATAATTGGACTTCAGACGTACCGCTTCCAACCATTCACTGGTCCGGCCATCAGTGTCACAATCTGGTTGTCATCCTCACGCTCGACCATGCCTGCTTTAGGTTCTTTTCTTACCAAAGTGAAAAAAGGGTGAAGAGCAGTGTGGTCACTTAACTATCGTCTCAAAACAGCTAAAGCGAGTGGATTGGCTGAGTCTGACACATCCCTCATATAGTAATCCGTAAATGAGGACTCACAGTGCCATTGTGCAATGGCCATGATGTCCTCTAACGGAACACCACTGTAAAGGGCGGTCGAGGCGGCTATTCCTCTAACATCGTGTGCCCTTGCGCCTTACACCTGGTGCCCAGTCGCCATCTCATGAGTAGTCTGAATGCATTCGACTACCCAACGAGAGATAGTATCCATGGATGCGGCGCCATAAGGCTTCTTATGGCAGATCCACAGATGTCTATCGTTCGACCATAACGAGTCAGTCCGTTTCCTGTACTTAGTCAAAGCACGGACTGGGCACCAGACACTGGCATCACGATCAAACCTAGTTAACTTCGGTATTATGATCGGTTTGCCGGGATATCTCAAAGATTGATTCTTTGACATAAACTCTGCTCTTGGCAGAAGACGCAGACCCTCTCCGGAGACAATAAATCGGTCCCTCTCTGCCGAAAGCGCATGGATCTCACTGCGCCTTCTAGCTGAGGAAGCTGCCAATAGAAAGACCGCCTTTAGAGTCAAATGCTTTAGACTAGCCGAACGCAACGGTTCGAAAGGGTGCTTGGCCAGTACATTAAGCACTAAAGATAGACTCCAGGCTGGAATGACTACCGGTTGTCTCGGTCGGAGATTGCTCATTCCCTTCACCATCACATTTAACTAGGCCACCTCTGGACTATCCCTGTTGGCTAGACAAGGGATAACTGATGCCAAAGCTGACTTGTATCCAGCAATTGTGACGGGAGCTAGTCCTGAAAAGAACAGCTCACAGAGAAAGTCTGCTATTTGCTGAATAGTGGATTGAAAGGTATCAATACCCTTTTCTTCACACCAGTCGGCAAATCTGTTAACCTTGTTGTTATATGACTTGAAGGTTGACCTCCTTCTCGCAGCTGCGATGAAATCAGCAGCTTGTTGAGAAAAGCCTTCCGACGTGGAACGTTGTTTGATAACATCCACGCAGTCAATTTGAACATTTCGGGACGCTCGTGTAGGAAGCGTCCCTTGGCCTGGGAGATTATGTTCGGAATCTCGGGCAACTGCACTGGGTTTTCCACCAGCAGATCTAGCAGATCCGTGAACCACGCCCTGGTTGGCCAATATGGCGCTATTAGCAGGACCAGACACGGTTCTTCCCTGATCTTCACCAATACCTTCGGCAGAAAAATGGTGGGTGGGTACGCGTAAGCGTGCATCCCTCTCCAGCTTATCGCCAGAGCGTCTGTATCGACGGCATTTGGATCTGGAATCGGCGAGACATAAGTCATGATTTGAGCATTTTCCCTTGAGGCGAACAAGTCCACATTGGGTTTGCCCCAATGCTCGAAGATCCTTCGCAGAACTGGAGGGTTGAGGGACCATTCTGTTGGCAGAATTCTCTGTCTGCGAGACAAAGCATCCGCCAGAATGTTCAATCGCCCAGGAATGTGAGCTGCTTTCAAAACAACCGAGTAATTCCTGCACCATTGAATCAAGTTCCACACTTTAATACACAGTGTGGGTGACCTGGTCCCGCCTTGGCGATTTATGTATGATACTACCGTCGAGTTGTCCGACCGTATCAATATCACCTTGCCCCTGATCATCGGAAGAAACTCTTCCAACGCCAGTTCTACTGCCATCATTTCCAACAGATTGATATGCAGCTGACTCTCCTGGAGAGTCCATGTGCCCGAGACCTGGTGCTCTCCCAGGCAGGCACCCCACCCCTCCAGCGATGCACCCGTGTACACGGACAGCTGGGGGTGGGGTCGGTGCAGCGAAACCCCTACTAGGAGATTCTGACGCTCCTTCCACCATACAAGATGCGACATTATCGGCTCCAAAACTGGCACAGAGACATCAGATACAACTGGATAGGTCTTCGCATTAGAGCAGCGTACAGGATCACCTGCTCCATGGAGACCATCATGCCCAGCATCAGAAGAAACCGCCTCGCCTGAATGTGGTTTCCCACTCGAAAACTCCTGAGGATGGCTAACAGAGACACCACTCTGGGCTCTGACGGGTAAACCCTGCCCTCCTCGAGATCGAATCGCATCCCCAAATAAACGAAATGTTGAGTGGGTGTCAACTCGGATTTCTCCTTGTTGACTATCCAGCCTAGATCTGAAAGTAACTTCAGAGTCAGAGCAGTATCCACGTTCAACCTGGCTGCCGAGTCTGCCTTGATCAGCCAGTCGTCTATGTAGGTGTGTAGCGCCACGTTCTCTTTTCTGAGAAATGCTGTCACCGCAAGGACCACTCTTGTGAAAACCCTTGGAGCTGTCGACAGGCCAAACGGGAGAACAATAAACTCCCATACTTGATTCTGAAACGCAAAGCTCAGAAACCTGTGACAACTCCTGTTCATCGGAATGTGGAAATATGCATCTTTCAGATCGATTGATACACACCACATTCCCTTCCTCAATCCTGCCATTACCGACCTCGGCGTTTCCATCCGGAACCGAGGCGTATGGATAAACCAATTTAATGGCCTGAGATTGAGTACGGGTCTCCATCCCCCTGTGCTCTTGGGGACAAGGAACATATTGGAATAGACGCCTGGAGTGTTCTGGTTCGCTGGTTTTATTGCTCCCTTCAGAAGCAAACCCGAAACTTCGTTTTGAACGGCTTCTAACTTGTCTGGTTGCCGTGGTACGGGTGTCCAGACAGGTGCCAAAGACAGATTCTGCGGCGGAAAGTCTCACCACTCCGGCATGTACCCCTGGGATAACCATCCCAGGACCAGACTGTCTGACATCACACCTCGCCAGGCCTCGACGAAACGCATGAGCCTTCCACCCACCATAGACGCCTCGACGTCTAACGGGGTTGTCTGGCTCGCGGTCCGCTACCCCCCCCCCCCCCCTTTCTTAACGAGAGAGAGAACCATTTCCGTCTTGGGTCGGCAAGTATAACTGGCACCGCTGTTCCTGTCGCATAGGTGCGGTCCAGGCGGATATGAAGGTATCGAGGTACGATCCGCTCCCTTCTTTCCGCCCTTGGAGGACTTACCCTTACCCTTCCCCTTCCCGCCTCTAGGGCGATCAGCAGCAACATTGGGGAGGGTAGGGGCCTCCACAACCTTCCTGGCTTTCTTAGCCGGCGGCGGCTGAGAAAATCCAGACGAAGCAGAAATCGCAGTAGGCTTAGCTTTCGCCTTGCCTTTCTGCTTCTTCGAAGGTTGGACAGCTAACGGTTTCCCTACAGCCCCTAGTGCGTGCGCTTGCCGCACTAGCTCCAGCTGTAGGTTTACCGCCAACCGATTCTGCGCAATGCTGGCAGTGTCCTCTAGGATGGCCTGCGCCTGACCACCGAAGATGCTAGGCCCTGTCAGGGGTGTCCCAAGAAGACGCTCCCTGACTGCTGTAGCCAAGAACCATTTGCCTCCTGGACTTTGTCACACGCGCTTGCACCCTTGCCAGTGCATCCATAGACAGCACCAAGCCGTCATTGACGCACGAAAGCGCCACATGTGGCACAGGGTGGCCTGCCCCCGCTTCAGCCCACACCGACTGAAGAAGGCGATACGAATGGTTGACAGCACTCATAGCTGCCCTCACACCCTCATCGCATAGGGACAGGACTTCCTCCTGGTGTGCCTGGGACTTGTCCACAAGTGCCGGACCGGGGCCACCCGCTCCAGCACTCTGAACACCCAGAACCCATCGGTCATCCTCAGTGACTGACGGTACCACACCATATCTGTCGTATTCCCCCGGCGGGATACAACACCTTGCCCGCACCTCCCTGGAGGCCGCAGGGAGCTGGCCCTTGGTCGTGAGCTGCTTGCTATAAATAGCATCCAGCAACTCTATGAACCGTGGATCCAGTCCAACCGACTGGATCCGGCTTGCGGGCACATCCTCCTCGGCCGTGGCCGAAACCACAGATGGGTCAACCCTGGCTAGCCAAGCCAGAGCCTCCGACCAGTCTACTTCCGAGGAGGACACACCCGTGAACACGTCACCCGTTGACGCGTTCACGGGTCTGCCAGCCACGGCCTCCCGGCAAGGAGCCGCGGCTGACACGCCAGGCACTCCGGTACCAAACGGTTCCGCCGCCACCCCATGAAACACACCAGTCCATGGGGTAGGTCCGCCCGGAAAACCATGCGGACCCATAGCAGACGCGGAACAGTGGCCAGATACGGGCGCCAACGGCACCCCATGTCTGACCGCCGGACCAGGCGAGTACCACGCCCGGCCCGGCACACCGGTCACCATGTCGGCTGGCGTCAAACCAACCGTCACGGGAGCGGTGCCTGGTACCAGATTGGCCTCAACCACCGGCGGAGCCGCTGCCCTGGCTTGCGCCAAGCCAGACAGATGGAGGACGATCGACCTCCATATTCTCCACCCGTGTCATCACAGGCCGCAGCAACCTCTCCTCCTCGTCTTCAGACTCCGAAGTCGTCACTAGACACACACCTGACGGACCGGCCACCGCTACTGGACCACCCGCAGAGAGACAGAACCCGTCAGGCCGGAGCCCGACGGGACTGCCAGGGGGCCGTACGAGACGGCTCCCTCGGTGACCAGTCCAGAACCCTGTCCTAGGACAGGGTCCGTACCAGGCATGGGGAGAAACTGCCCCCCAACCTTCGTCAGCAGTGACGACACCAGCGTGGGCAGAACGCTATGCAGAAAACCCTGCATAGCCGGACCGAACCACGCCGGCGGTGCCATCTCCGCCACCTCCAGCTGGGGACGTGGAGCGCCCCCACCGGCCGAACCGGACGCTCCACGATTTACCTTCGCACCGCCTGACCCCGCGTCAGACCCAGCCACATCCTTCTGGGCAAGGATCTTTAACATCATATCCGCGGACCACACTGCACACACATTACACCTACTATCAAGGTTACATGGAGTACACCTAAAACAGACATGGTCCTTAAACAGGACCCGTACAAATTTGTGGCACTCGTCACATGATGGCGGGGCTGGTTTGGCCTATAAATAAGCACAAACCTACAATAAGCAAGAGGAACGAGACACAGATGGAAGGCAGACAATTAATTTTTAAATAATTTGACCATAAATTAACTGTAACCCTCCCGCACCCCACCCCGCAATGTTACAGCAAAGATCGCATTGACTATGACGACAAGAACGATGCAGGCATAAATACACCCATAATTGATCCTCCAGGATGTATAAAGGAACCAGGAATCATATCGCATAGCATTCGGGGTATATTTACCAATCAATATAAATTATACTCCTAACGAAAGCCGAAACGATATGTGAAGAAACAACAAAATGTAAACAAACTGCTGTACCACACGGTAAAACCGCAGATCGCACATCTAATCAAGAATTTTGAAACCACCGATCATTGCAAACCGATCGTGATAACACGTAAACGTGAACATTCCAAAGTTTCCGGTACCATTTTTAGTACGCAGCACCCAGAACAAGATGCGCGAATTAATGAAAAAATTTGTCTTCACATAAACATCCGAGCATCACGGGTGTGACGTCACCCGCTCGGCCTTACGGAGAACGACGTCAGCCGATATTCGTGTTAGAAATACCGTAGCAAACACCTATTTTCATATCTGCCGATCGCCTGTTGGGGTTTAAAGAAGGCGATCATCCGGTATATCTCGTTGTTAACACACGTCCCAGATTCTTTGGGGTCAGAAATTGGAACATGCGACACAACGAAATTTAGAGACCTAAGTCTTTTAACTATAGATAATAAGGAATTATACAACCTGGTTATCATCGGCGGTATCCATATTATCCAATTATCCTTGCAAGAGAATCACTAGCTATCACAATCACAGACAAAAGACTTAGATATTAATCCTGAATCTCTCCACTGCGAAAAGCATGTATGCTCTTGTTGCTATGCAAACAAGAATGAGCTCTATGGTAGACAGGTACTCAGCAGTTGGGAGCCGAGTACCCGGTTCCATGGAGTCGGTAAAGCTTTCTAAGTCTATAGTCCTAGAGCCAGCTGTCAGGGCCAGCTGTATATCAGAAGTAACAGAATGGTGAGTATTGATCGATGGAGAAATGTGTCAGCCCCGCCCTAAGCCCCCATCCCAGACATTAACTTGGTCATAGACATGTGTCGGCCCCGCCCTAAGCCCCCATCCCACACGTTAACTTGGTCATAGAAATGTGTCAGTCCCACCCTAAGCTCCCATCCCACACGTTAACTTGGTCATAGAAATGTGTCAGTCCCACCCTAAGCTCCCATCCCACACGTTAACTGGGTCATAGACATGTGTCAGCCCAACCCTAATCCCCCATCCCACAGGTTACCTTGGTCATAGACATGTGTCAGCCCCACCCTAAATGCCCATCCTACACGTTAACTTGGTCATAGACATGTCAGCCCCGCCCTAAGCCCCCATCCCACAGGTTAACTTGGTCATAGACATGTGTCAGTCCCGCCCTATACCCAATCCCACACTCTTTAAATTTATTTGTAAGATTAGGCTTGGTACTCATTAAGAATGGGATATGGAGTTTGAAGCAGAATGGCAGTGGGAAAGGCTGAGTGTGAGTAGGAGAGAGGAGACAACATAAGTCTAATGTTATGTACATGGCATAAATAGGTATATTGACAGATATGACATGTTTGTTTTGCTGTGCATGATGGTCGATTAATGCACCAGAACTTCACCACTCAGCAATGAAGTGTAGGAAGTCGGGACAAGGGAGATAACTGATCTGCACTGTCAATCATTTAACCTTTTAACACTCAATACAGCCAAGAATGACTTCTGCACTGGAGTTGAAAAAAAGTCCAACTGCAGACCAAATGACGACTATTTTTAAGGTGTACCACTATAACTGAGCCAGTCATTTCAGTAGTAAATTTTCTAAAATAATCTTTGCTTGGTCTGCAATGGACACGTTCCAAGAAAAAAAATTAAATTCTTTCCAACAAATTTGAGGGTTACAGGGTTAAGCCATAGGGGAGAGGGGGGGGGGGGGTAAAAATGATGGGATTCTGATATGGGATTTTCTGATCAGGGCCTTTGGACCAGTAAGCAGTGTTATAATAAGCATTTGGTAAATAAATTCACCACCTTCTGCCAAACAGGAAATCTTCATGAGTTCATCAATACAGAGAATACAGTGACATCCTAGGTTGTGGTAGCATATGTGAACTCTACCATGGATGTATCTGCCATGTTACAGTTGTGTAACAGGATAAGGGTTATCTGAGAATCTTTATATTTGAACCAATAACTGCGAGAAGGCCAATCTGTCAATCAGTGAAGACGTAAGTTCTGTCAATCAATCCTGCATTTCCTAGGTGTGGTGAGTTAGAGATCAGTACCACTGTAAATGTGAGCTTGTGGAGCCGTCTCGCCAAGCGGGATTATCAGTTATATGAGCTCTGCAGATAGGACACGTCTTCTCACGATCAAACCAAATAGACACGCAGTCCTCACAGAAAATGTGCTAAAAAGAATGCCAGTAAATAATTAGTTTTTTATAAAGTGTGCATAGTTTATAATAAAACAAGTTTTAGTCGACAGAACAAAACATGAGAACTGCATCTAAATAAGAAATCTTTACAGTTTAAAGAGTTGTATGGTTTACAGGGTTCGGCTTAGGGAGATTTCGCTGTACTCAGTCCTCTAGCTAATGACCTGTAGCTTGTAAAATACTAACTGTTTTCATAAGACACCGGCTAATTTTAAAATTGATGAGTATCAGATACTGGCTGGACAAAGTCGATAGAATCTTGGTATCTGCCTGTTAACTGTGAAGAATATGTCACACTGACATACTTTTGTCACGCTACATATACTAGACCTACAATGCATGCATAAACCTAGTTTGATTACTGCATACAAAGAACTTGATATGACAGCCCGAAATACACTTTCGCGATTTACTGACAAACTAAGGGGCATCGTGAGTTATAGAGCTGCTCTCCACACGACAAGTCAAACACATGTCTAATGCATCCAGAGACTGCTCTACATATGTAAGCAAGCTCAAATTTGTGCAATATTCATGCCATTTGTGCAATAGGGCCTACTCATGCCATCCATGTTTAGAAGATTTGTAATTATGTCACTGTGACCTTGATATTTGACCCCAAATTTATTACACTTCTTCGGGACTGCACGGGCAACTTTCCACCCATGTCTGTTCAAGATATCTCCAGTAGAACATGCGTTATTAACAAATGGGTTTTCAAATCCATGACAAACTAACTTAGGGGCAAAATAAAGACTTTTTAATCTGGTCGCTGTGGCCTTGACCTTTGGACACCAAATTTATGAAACATCTTCAGCACACTACGGGCAACCTTTGCCCCAAGTTTGGTTACTGCATACGAAAACCTCTTGAAACTACAGTCCGGAATAAGCATTTATGACTGACAAACTAAGAGACATCAAAGTTTATTGAACTGCTATCCACAGCTAAAAAACAAAGTATGTGAAGACTATCTTTAAGGATCATACTTACCAGTGCTGTGCGTTAACATTGCTTTTGAGCTGTATCAGTTGTATTCTTATTGGAGTTGAAGACAAGATGCAGTGTTCTTAAATCTAGGTCATAGATTGACATATAATACAATGCAATATGTACTACTTACATTACAGCTGAGCTTAACTGGGTCCTGGTACTCATCATGACATATAGCACACGTGTCACCAGTATCGACCAGCTCCACACTGCTCGGCCGTGTACCAAACACCTGCAGAGCAAACACAAGTTTGTCAAGTATGTACAGTACATCTCACAAATACCCTATCATGTTTCCAAAATGGAATAAAACATACTGTTGAATACTTTGAAATTTATTTCATTTTTATAGTAATTAAAAAAGTGCTAAATCTATATGCCTCACGTTTTTTCTAGTGTTAGAAGTCTGGATGCTAATGGCCAGTTGTGGCCAGCTTTTATATGTTCTTGATGCGGGTAACGATGCTACATTGGTCATGAATGCGGCAAACTCTGTGAGCGGGTGTTATCCGCAATTTCCTGCATTTTGAGGTGTTCCTGCTTTAGCCGCAGCTTAGCCGCTCATTGTAGCTGCTTACCCGCAAAGTTTTGGCCCGGTTAGCTGTAATTAGCTATAAAATTCAAAGTTCGGGGACCCGGTAAAATGTAAGAGGATTGTGTGGGATCTTAAAAAAGTTCCCAGGACCGTTGGCTATTGTTGTTATAGTAAAAAAATGTCATTAATGGAGATATTTTCCCCATTCCCAGTGATCCAGACTCATGATGTTTCGTCCCTTGGTTACTCTGTTTATTTAATTTTTAGCCATAATGTTCAAGATTATACTATCAGGTTACTGGTTTTATTTTGACTACATGTTAACTTATTTATAAGTCGTACTGTATGTCATAACATTGTTACAAGTTAGCCCGCTCTAAACGAAATCAAGGATTTCTTTTTTCACGAGAGAGTTGATACTTACCTCCCTAATACTTTTGATATTGCTAAATATCGGCTTTCACTCAATAAACACTCAGATTAAAACAGTTAGGTGCCCCTACTGGGCAGGGAGTCAGAGCGTAGTCTGGCGGATGCCAGCCCCACCACCGCGCATGCGCAGACTAGCACTTCCTCTGACTAATTTATTGGCTGATACACATGCAACTATTAAGAGCCTGAAGACCGAGCCTCTGTGGGGTGGAGAGGCCGGGTCCGTATCTAGGGAGGTAAGTATCAACTCTCTCGTGAAAAAAGAAATCCTTGATTTCGTTTATTTCACATCAAGAGTATACTTACCTCCCTAATACTTTTGATATTGCCAGAATTCGACAGTGAATTCGGCGGGAGGGAGGCGAGGTCAAAAGACCAGCTCATCCCTATACGCTTTTCTGCGTTTAAGGCACTTAAACTTCTGAAACTGTATGAAAAAACAGTCAGGATTTGACTAGCCATCGGATAACAACACCGATGTATGAGAGATGACCGAATGTCATATGCGCTCCCCCCCCCCTCCTTCCTGGGAGGAAGAGTCGAATGACCTCAATGTCCTATACGCTCTCTACGTACAAGTGCCATGTACTACAGGACAGAGACGAAAAAACTCCCTTTTCGTATACTCTCAACAATGAACCACATAAATACACAAAACCACCATCATATTAATAACGGGTAACGTGACAAGACAATCAACAATGGACAACCCATGCACAAGACTGACCTTGTTGAAAAGGCTGCTGACATCATCTTCCCATTGGTGAAGAATGATGCAGTCCCAAAAAAGTGGTTGTTTCCATAAATTAATTGTGAAATATATAAGCAATGAGGAAACCTCATCAAAAATATAAGCCTAGTTATTTTTTCAAAATCGACAAGGCGAGAGGATTAGAGGTGTCACGGAGATAATGGTCTGTAAAACTTGACTCACAGTGCCACTGAGCCACCGACATAATATCATCCACAGGGACCCCATTAAATAGGGCAGTGGATGTCACTACGCCGCGGACACTGTGAGCCTTGGCCACGTCAACCTGCTTCCCGGTGGCGGATTTATGACAAAACTGAATGCATTCTACAATCCACCTGGAAATGGTGTCCTTAGAAGCCCTGCCATGGGGTTCAATATATGACAACCATAACGCCGACTGGTCGGTGCGCCACTCCGATGTACGTTGTTTGTACCGGAGAAGCGCCCGGACGGGACACCATGCTTTAGAATTAGGATCATATCTAGTTAAAGCAGGCAAAACAATAGGTTGACCTGGATATTTCAACGACTGATTCTTAACCAAGAAATTAATCCTAGGTAGCAGCTTAAGGCCTTCCCCTGAAACCACAAAACGGTCATCCTCGGCTGATACGGCATGAATTTCACTTCTACGCCTAGCCGAGGCCGCAGCAATTAAAAACACAGTCTTCAGTGTTAATAGTTTCATAGAAATGGAACTAAGTGGTTCAAAAGGCTTATCACCTAGTACTTGAAGCACTAGCGATAAACTCCAAGACGGAATCACAGGGGGATTCCTTGGTCTTAGATTGCCCATGCCTTTAATTAATACATTTAATGTATTTACTTCATCACTTCCCCTCTTAGCCAAGCAAGGAATAACAGACATTAAAGCTGACTTATAACCAGCAATAGAGTTAGGCTTGAGGCTATAGGCATCATACAGGTGACAGAGGAAATCAGCTACTACCTGAATAGATGAATCCATTGGATCAATACATCTTTTTGAGCACCATTCTGCAAATCTGTTGATTTTATAATTATATGCTCTGGAGGTTGACCCCCTCCTGGCTTTGGCCATAAACATGGCTGCTTGCTCAGAAAAGCCCTCCTTAATTCTAGATTCCTTGACAACATCCACGCAGTCAATCTGAACATTGACGGATTGTTGTGAAGGGCCTTGCCCTGGAAGATAATGTCGTTCATCAGAGGCAGAGGAACCGGATTGCAGACCAGAAGGTCCAGCAGATCCGTATACCATGATCGGCTTGGCCAATCCGGGGCGATCAGAAGCACTTGGCATTCCTCCTGTCTGATTTTCTGAAGAATTTTTGGAATCAGGATTGCTGGAGGGAATGCGTATGCATACATTCTCCCCAAGCTGATAGATAACGGCATCTGTTGCGAAAGCGCTTGGATCCGGAATCGGAGACGTACGTCGTCATCTTCGCATTCTTCTTCGTTGCGAACAAATCGATGTTGGGTTTCCCCCAATGGTCGAACAGACGATCCGCCACACATTGATTTAGTTGCCATTCCGTGGGTAAAACACTCATCCTTCGGCTCAATGAGTCTGCTAGCAGATTTAACCTTCCCGGAATATGAACTGCTTTCAAGGTAATCTGGTGATCCAGGCACCAACAAAGCAGTCTCCATGTCATCATACAGAGACTGGGCGACTTCGTTCCGCCCTGGCGGTTTATGTAAGTCACAACTGTTGAGTTGTCTGAACGAATAAGAACAATCTTGCCCTGAACTTTCTGTAAGAAATGTTCCAGGCCCAGGACTACTGCTCTTAGCTCCAGTAGATTTATATGTTCCTTTGACTGTTCCAGATTCCAAAGCCCTGATATCGTGGATTCTTCCAGGCAAGCTCCCCAGCCCTCCATCGATGCATCTGTATACACAGTCACCTGAGGGTGGGGAGGGGTTAGCATAACCCCCACCAAGAGATTCTCTGTGTCCAACCACCATTGCAGGTGATGAATCAGAGGCGCCAACACTGACACGTTCGAGTCCAGCGAACCTGTACTCTGGGTCCATTGTGTCATGAGAAATAACTGGATCGGCCGCCTGCGTAAGGCGGCCTGAGGAATGACTGGTTCCAATGAAACCATCAACCCCAGCATTCTCAAGTAAACCCGTGCCAGGACATGATGACTGTCGCACACTGACTGAATTAATGAGATGAGTTTCTGAACTCTCTCCTGAGTAGGAAAAACATATCCTGTCTCTAGATCGAAGAACATCCCCAGGTAAACAAAATCAAATCTATCGACGCTGTCCACATTCCCCTCTCTAACCCCGCCAACACCGAGCGCAGTCTCCATCTTGAAACTGGGCGTCTCTATGAACTTGTTCAATGGCTTGAGGTTGAGAATTGGTCTCCACCCTCCGGTGTTTTTTGTTACTAAGAACAGGGCTGAATAGAAGCCCGGACACCTTTGTGCCGGCTGAATAGCTCCTTTTTGTATGAGGGAATTTATTTCCTCCTCGATACACAACCTTTGCTCTGGATCTCTCGGATTTGGAGTCCAGATCGGCACTAGAGACAGTCGCGATGGCGGGCCTGTCATCCAATCGGGATGATACCCGACTGAAAGCCATCGCAAGACTAAACGGTCCTGAGTTAACCGTTCCCACTCTTGCATGTGGTCGGCTAGCCGGCCTCCCACCGGTCCACCTAGGGATAGAGGTGTGTGTGCAAGAGCGGCACTGTCTCCTTTGCCAGAAACACCGGAGCGGTTCTCACCGCGGTAACCGTCCCATCAGGAACGATTACCACGCCCAGATCCTCGCGCGCCACGACCAGCACCGCGCGCACCTCGGTGCGCGGGCGGCTGCCTGGCTGACTGCGCCTGAGGAGCCTGCGCCCCCCTCGCTGCTGGCCGAATCGCACGTGGCCGAGGCCGACGCTGCGATGGTGGTTGGCCTCTGACCTGGCCACCACCACCTCGAGCCTGCAGGGGACGATACGCAGGGGGTGCGGCGCGAACGTTAGCACGACGAAGCACCTCAAACTGCTCGCGCAGCGCCCTCTGGTTATTTACCAGAGTAACCGTCTCCTGGAGGTGCCTACATCCCTCACCTCCAAAGAGACCAGGACCTGTCATAGGCGTACGCAGTAGCCTATTGTACAGGTCCTGGGACGGGCACAGATTGTCCAAGGCAAATGTGCGCCTTGCCCGGACACTCCTAGTCACCGCCCGAGTCATACAGTCCAGAGCCAGGTTGATACCATCCTGGATGGCTCGCTGGACTGTGACCGGACTTGGCTGGCGCGATGCGGATGCTGTTACTACCCCTTGTAACAGCTGGGAGACGTGGGACAGAGCGGCAATCGAAGCCCTCCCACTCTCCTCCGCATCACGCAACGCGGTATTTGCTGAACGCAACGCGTTCGAACACAAGACTCCCGTGTCAGAACGGGAGCCTGGCCGCGCATCCTCACCCAAAGCCGCGCGGTCATCCACGCTCGGCTTAGGTACCACACCGTACCGCTGGTAATCCAGGGGCACGATGCGGTAACGCCTGGCCACCTCGCGCGGGGCCTTCGCGAGACGTCCACTCGACTTAATGGACGTCTCCGCCGTCTCGAACATGTCAACGACATGCTCTGCCAGCGGCAGAGAAGGCATAGCGTTAGCAGTAGGCTTACCAGCTAACCACGGCCTGTGGTCACGCTGGCTAGCCGACTGCTCCACGGGCAGATCTGGTCTAACACTCACCAACCACTGGCAAGCGTCAGACCAATCCTCCTCCGTGGCTAGCTGCGAGCGCTCTACAAGACGGGGGCCTTCGTCTTCCTCCTGAGCGCAAGCAACAGAGCTTGACGGCGGATACGCTGATACCCCTGGCAAGCCAGGGAGAGCATGCGGGCCTGACAACACCGGCATGCTAATCTCACTGGCTTGACCAGGAGCAGGCGCCGTGGTAGAGCGCGGGGCACATACCGCCCCACCACGGCCCCGGCCAGCACCAGCGACACTCTCGGCAAGCCGAGGTATACGGTAACGCTGGCCCTCAGCGCCCAGGGCCACAGTCTGAACCGTGGATTCTACCCCTGCGTGAGTAGACCCGTGGAATAAGTCGCCTGTATTCCCCGCGAGGGGTGCACAGACGTCATAATCCATGGCCACGTCCTCAGACGGCGACCCCAACAGGTAATCCTCATCCTCCTGGCCAGACAGATTAGACTCCGGGTCAGCAAAGAGAGCTAACCCGGACTGGCCAGGGAAGGTGCCATAGGAGGTACTGGCACCCGCGGCGTGCGAATACCCCTGGACTGATAAGCGGCCCGCGGGTTCCAGCGACAACCGTCCACGGCCCCTCGGCGCGGCACTAAGCCTGCTGCCAGGGTCGTGGAATGCCCCCTCTAATGGGGCCACCTCTGAATCTTCGAAGAACGGAAGCGTACTAAGGAAAGGTGATTCAGAGGTGGGGATTACCTGCTCCGAAGCAGATGATGAGGACAGCAAAGGATTTGGTCCAGGAAGCATGCCACGAAGCAACTCTGGAACCAAATCCTTTATTGTCCTCCTCATCTCTCCCAACATCTCGGTCCGGAAGGCCTCCATGTCCACCGCGGACGAGGCCTTCCTTTTACCCTTCTTACTCACACCCTCTCTTTTCTGCTTCTTCTTCTCCTCCTCCACCACCTTGTCCTTCGCCTGCAAGCACAAGAATTCGGACATTAGCTCGCCCCCCCCCCAGTGCTTACATATCTCGCAATTAAGCAAGGGACCACAGGGGCTACACTGATAACAGAGATGAGGCACAAACTTGTCCTTCAAAAACCGTCCACAGGACGCACAACCAGGTCTCTGAAACAGGGCAAAGGACGAGGAGTATGAGCAATCTAGTTAAGCTCAGAAACTCACCAACTCAAGAGAAGGAAATGATCATAAAGATCAATATTCATCAGAAAACCAGCTTTGGACAAACTTTAATTGTTAATAAAGAGCAAGGCTGATTATGACGTCATTAATCCTATGACAGGAAAAAATCGATCCCCAACAAACATCCAAGTGCAAGGACGAATTGTATCTCTAACCAGAACATGTGCAGAATGGACATTTCGACTACACAACCATCAGATATATACTGATAACAATGGCAAATACTGTTAATTATCTCCCTTTCCTCTCTAAATAATTAACATCACCTCATATCAATAATTAGATACCTGACACTTTGTATAGACAAACCATCCAACGTGATGAACTGGAGCACTCCACCAACTGAACGCCTCTTAACTCTCTCCACCTATAGGGGAAGGAATTGGATCAAGAGGGCAAAGTGAGAAGACCTTTATACTAGGCCTCCGACTCACTGGACATAAAATTTTTGGCTAGATAACCTAACAGTATTAGTAGGAAATGGAACCATGGTGGAGAGAAACAAAACCTCTGCTGATGTGATGTCCATTACATATCGTCACACAGACCTGTGGACATAAACACAAAGAGAGATTAGTATTATATAGCACCTAGTTGAAATAAACCAACTAAACAAGGCGCTTATCACGGTAAACGCGAGTCCCGGAAACACATTACACCGGGAGAAAAACTCGCTAATTTTACTAGAAGTCACCTGATTTAAAGGTCCTGGGCCCTCCTCTGGCGAAGTCATCCTTTCTGCCATCTTTATCAGGGATAATCACTTCCAAATTCACACAAAAAGACTATGAATTGAGTAAAGAAAAGCTCTAGCACAAAAACATGTGTAGACTCTCTGCCAATAAATTAGCAAAGAGGAAGTGCTAGTCTGCGCATGCGCGGTGGTGGGGCTGGCATCCGCCAGACTACGCTCTGACTCCCTGCCCAGTAGGGGCACCTAACTGTTTTAATCTGAGTGTTTATTGAGTGAAAGCCGATATTTAGCAATATCAAAAGTATTAGGGAGGTAAGTATACTCTTGATGTGAAATTACTATTCAAATCCACATATAATTGCCTACAGCTAGACAAGAATCAAGCTGATTATCTATCGTGCCAATTAAAAACTTGGATGTACACGAATCAGGACAATGAGCCCTGGTCTTCATAGAGCATCCTTGGTCGACGTAATCATAGCCCTATTTATATGGATGCATGGGTCAATAGGCATTAGTAATAGGAAGTGGTTAAAACATACTGACATCAGTCCTATCAATCAATACTTGTGAGCAAACGATATATAAGTTTACTTTATTTCATCACATTCTTACCATGTCGATAATCACTCTCCTGTACGAGTCATATAGTTCTTTGGATTTTCTGTATAACAAATTTGACTGAAATAAAAGTTATAATGAATGACCTGATTATAATAATTTATTAGCTGAAAATTAACAATAAATTTAGGTTTTCAGTACATAAACACATTGTATCTCCCACCTGGAACAAAGGCATTTCAACTAGGAAGATCATCGCTAAGTATATGCCTAAAGCTTGAACAAAACTGTAACAAGAACAATGATGTGTCCTACCAAATTTCCTTACCATCGGTCCAGTAAATCTTGAGAAGACATTTCAAATTTTCTTTTGTTTTAGCAAGTGAGATTTTGGCTGGAAAATGATCCAAGATGGCAGCCAAACCGTTTATATGAGTTTCAAAAATAGCAAATTTGAAATCACCATACTCAAAAAACTATATAAAAGCAATTTCGGCTTCAAAATCCATGTGAGAAGTTATTTTCGCGAAAGCTGGGTCACCTAAGCTGGCCGCCGAAACATTTGGCCAATAAATTCCCCTCGAACAAACTTGGTTCAGCTATATGATGTTCTATGAGTTTTGAATCGATCACACAAGTGTTTTCGGAGATGTTTAAGGATGTTTCTAAACATCAGCCAAAATCCAAGATGGCCACCAGCCAAAATGTTCGATCGACAAATTTGAATCTCTATGCCCTATGTTTGAGCAGTTGTTTAAAGAAGAGGTTGATGGGACAGGCGATGGACAGTCGCCGCAGCATAAGCTCACTTGACCTTTCAGGTCAGAGCAAATAGTTAACCCTTTACTTGTTAAAGCTGGTCACAACATGCTTCTGCCACGCTCCTGAGGAATGTCGATTGGCAGGCCAAGAGATGATCATTTTTGAAAACTTAACACTGTAATACCTTGGTCGATAACCGAAGCCAGCCATTTCAGTGGTAAATTGAAAAAAATTCTTCTCTCGGCTTGCAAAAGGATATTCAATAAACAAACACTCTTTTCTTGGCTTGCAAAAGGATATTCAATAAGCAAATACTCTTCTGTTGGCTTGGAAAAGGATATTCAATAAGCAAATACTCTTAGCTTGACTTGCAAAAGGATATTCAATAAGCAAATACTCTTCTCTTGGCTTGCAAAAGGATATTCAATACGCAAATACTCTTCTCTTGACTTGCAAAAGGATAGTCAATAAGCAAATACACTTCGCTTGGCTTGCAAAAGGATATTCAATAAGCAAATACTCTTCTCTTGACTTGCAAAAAGATATTCAATAAGCAAACACTCTTCTCTTGCCTTGCAAAAGGATATTCAATAAGCAAATACTCTTCTTTTGGCTTGCAAAAGGATATTCAATACGCAAATATGCTTCTCTTGGCTTGCAAAAGGATATTCAATATGCAAATACCCTTTGCTTGGCTTGCAAAATGATACTCAATAAGCAAATACTCTTCTCTTGGCTTGCAAAAGGATATTCAGTGAGCAAATACTCTTCTCTTGGCTTGCAAAAGGATATTCAATAAGCAAATACTCTTCTCTTGGCTTGCAAAAGGATATTCAATACGCAAATACTCTTCTCTTGGCTTGCAAAAGGATATTCAATAAGCAAATACTCTTCTTTTGGCTTGCAAAAGGATATTCAATACGCAAATACTCTTCTCTTGGCTTGCAAAGTGATACTCAATAAGCAAATACTCTTCTCTTGGCTTGCAAAAGGATATTCAGTAAGCAAATACTCTTCTCTTGGCTTGCAAAAGGATATTCAATAAGCAAATACTCTTCTCTAGGCTTGCAAAAGGATATTCAACAAGAGGCCCAAGGGGCCTGTATCGCTCACCTGGACCATAGGCATTTTAACTAGAATGGTCATTAACAATAATTATAACTCTAATGAGTTGAGCGGACTTGTAACAAGGAAGAGAGGCCATCTTTCTTTATGTATCAATTTCTTTTGAACATCATCAATATCATATCTCCCAAATTTTGGCCCAATCTGTTCAGTCGCTCTGGAGTTTTCATGAAAACCAGGCCATCCAAGATGGCCGCCCAACCATTTGACAAATCAAGTTCCCTTGAACAAACCTGGTTCAGCTCGTGTCCGAAATGATATTTTATGAGTTTTGAATCAATCGCTCAGAGTGTTGGCGAAGATTTTTAAATACATTTCTAAAAATCGACACAATCCATGACCGCCGGCCAAATTGGCAGATCGGCTTCGTTTGAACAAACTTAAATCTCCATACACTAAGGATGTTTCTTGCCAAATATAATTGAAATTGGCCCAGAAGTTCTCGAGAAGACATTTAAAATTTCCCATTGCTTTAGTATGGGAGCTTTTTGCGGGAAAATTATCCAAGATGGCCGGCAACCCATTCATCTGACAGTTTCGAAAATTGTAAATTTGAGCTGCCCAAAAGACTTTATAAAACCAATTTTGGCCTCAAAATCCATCAAATAGAAAAAATCCAATATGCCCACTAAACACGCTACATTTAGATTGGCTCACTGCAGCCATGTTTTTTGACGGATCAAGCTCCCTTGAACAAACTTAACTAGCCCTTAGTCTCTAATCATATCTCCCGAATTTCGGCCTGATCCCTTCAGCGATTCTGGAGGTCGTTTTCGGGAAAACTATGTCATCCCAGATGACCGCCGAACCATTTGGTCAATCAAGGCCTCTTGAACAAACTTGGCTTAGCTCTTTCTCTAGATAATGTTTCATGAGTTTTGAATCGATTCCCCCAAGCGGTTTCGGAGAAGATTTTTAGACGTTTCCTAAAATCGGCCACTGGCCAAATTGCCCGATCGGCTTCATTTGAACAAACTTGGATCCCTATGCCCTAAGGATGCTTCCTTCCAAATCTAATTGAAATCGGCCTAGTAGTTCTCGAGAAGACATTAAAAATTTTCGATTGCTTTAGTATGGGAGTCTTTGGCGGGAAAATAATCCAAGATGGCCACCAAACCGTTTATGCGACAATTTCGAAAATATCAAATCTGATCTCAGAATACCGAAAAACATATATAAAACCAATTTCGGCCTCAAAATCCATCAAATAAAAAAATCCAATATGGCCGCCAAACACGCTACATTTTAATTGGCCCACGGCAGCCATATTTTTTTACCGATCAACTTCCCTTGAACAGACTTTAATGGCCCTTAGTCCCTAATCATATTTACTAAATTTTGGCTAAGTAACAAAGTCATTAACTAATTAACACGGTCATTAACTAATTAACAAGGCCATTAACTAATTAACAAGGCCATCAACTACGTAACACGGTCATTGAAATTAACAAGGCCATTAACTAATTAAAAAGGCAATTAACTAATTCACGAGTCCATTAACTAATTCATAAGGCCATTAACTAATTCACAAGGCCATTAACTAATTCACAAGGCCATTAACTAATTCACAAGGCCATTAACTAACTAACAAGGCCATTAACAAATTAACAAAGGCCATTAACTAATTAACAAGACCATTAACTAATTCACAAGGCCATTAACTAATTACCAAGGCCATTAGCTAATTCACAAGGCCATTAACTAATTACCAAGTCATTAATTAATTCACAAGGTCATTAACTAATTAACAAGGCCATTAACTAATTACCAAGTCATTAACTAATTCACAAGGTCATTAACTAATTAACAAGGCCATTAACTAATTCACAAGGCCATTATCTAATTAACAAGGCCATTAACTAATTCACAAGGCCATTAACTAACTCACAAGGCCATTAACTAATTCACAAGGCCATTAACTAATTCACAAGGCCATTAAATAATTAACAAGGCTATTAACTAGTTCAGAAGGCCATTACTTAATTAACAAGGCCATGAGTAGACAATTGTTGAGAATGGATCACTGGAATGACTGGCTCGGTTACTGAGTTAGTCATTCCAGTGGTAAATTTTCAAAAATAGTCTTCTCTTGGTCTGCAAATGGACATTTTGCAGGACCAGTACAGAAGGCATTTTTTGCGAGCTGGCGGGTTAGAGTTAACAGACTGACATCCTGACATACTATCCACGATTCTCTTGGGTTTTTTTGTATGGCGCCCTCAATGAGACAAAGAGCAACAATTCTCAACAAGTCAGGATGTTCCAGGTGTCATATTTAGCTGAAATAAAGTGTCTGTTAATGCATAATGAAGAGAATGAAATACCTTGGCGACGATGTAGATGACAAGAAGCATGCCAGCAAACCACTGTCCTCCTTCCTGACCATTAGCCAGGAAATATAACCATGGTACGATCGGCATCACTACACGATAAAACTGGCAAACCTGCTCCACAAACATGTAATATTTACCCTAAAACATAAGAACAAATATCAAAACATACAATAAATAGTTATTAAATAAGAATACAGGAATTACATGGAATTAAATCTCTCACATGTTCTTATCATGGCAAATTAGCATCAGAGGTCAGTGACCTTGACCTTGTGACCATCATGGCAGGCTGATTCCTAACATCAAGGTTAATTCTTTATAAGCTGAGAGGATTTGCACTAATAACGCTAATTTTCTTTTCAAAGCCAATAGCCACTCCAAATGGTGAAAAAAATTAATGGAACAGGTATCTTAGTGTCGGGCAAATAGCAATGAAAATTGAAGGAACATGAACTCGACTTCTGTCTTAATACTATTGATCTTAATTCCAAATTTGGTTCAAATGCTTTTAGTCTAGCATAAGTTTTTTCCCGGAAGCAGCCAAATTAATGATGTTTTTATATTTTAAAGGTGATAACTCTAGCAAATATTGACAGAAACTAATAAAACACAAACTTTACCTTCAACTTAATATCATTAATCTAAATCCCAAATATTTATTAATCTAAATTCTGAATTTGGTTCAAATCCATTTATTCTAGCTGGAATTATTGCCCGGAAATGCGCCCAGCGAATTAGTTTCAAAATATTCAACAGAATGTTTATTAAATAGTAGACATACAATTCGTACAACTTGACATTGATGGACTAATAAGCATTTATGACGGACTAAATTGTGTCATTCATGACGTAATTGATTATAATGTCAGCCTACATGTGACATAGTCAATTATATATATATATATATATAGTAATATTGTAAATACAGAGTTAGATCTGTAGTATTTATTTTGTGGCTTAATTTGATGAAATAAAATATCAAACTGTTGAAATCTGCCATTGGTTTTTCAAAATAAAGTTCTCAAGGGAGCTCAACCGTGTGCCATTGCATTCCAGGGCGCAAGAATAATTTGGTCAAAATAGCAGTGTTTTTCAAAGCAAACACTGTCATTAAACAGAAAAAGAAGCATACAATGCACATTTCTAGGAATTATTTTAATCTACAGTACAGATGTCTGACCAAAATGTAGACAAGTCGGTTAGAGAAATATGTTGTTTTAGCTCGGTTTGGGTCGGGTAGAAATCTTAACAAACAGAGAGCAGTCTTACCCTCTTCATGTGCTGAGGACACCACCTGGTTACAAGTGCCAATAAACTATTAACAATCAGGGAACTGTCTTACCCGTTTCTTGTGCTGAAGACAACAGCTTGGTACGAGTGCCAATAAACTCTTAAGAATCATCCCAGAAAACTTAATGATAAAGTCTGTGATGATGACAATCCAGGCGAGGGTCCAGAAATCAACACGCTCGACCACAGGTAAGAGAAAGATCAAACTGAAAATAAAACAAGCAAAGGTGAGACAAATCAGCAAAGTAACAAGAGGCCCAAGGGGCCTGTATCGCTCACCTGGAACATAGGCATTTAAACAAGAAAGGCGATTGGCTTTAAGTAGAGGCTCTGGAATTGTTTTTGCGAAAACTAGGTCATCCAAGATGGCTATTAAATAAATTTGGACTTTTGCCCTAGACGATGTTTCATGATTCTAGAATTGATTCCACAAGTGGTTTCAGGGTTTTTTAAAGACGTTTCTAAAAGTCAGCCAAAATACAAGATGGCCGCTGGTTAAATTAGACAATCAGCTTCATTTGAGCAAACTTGAATCTCTACACCCTAAGGATGCTTCCTACCAAATATAATTGAAATCGGCCCAGTAGTTCTCGAGAAGACCTTTTAAATTTCCCATTGCTTTAGTATGGGAGCTTTTGGCGGGAAATTGATCCAAGATGGCTGCCAAACCGTTTATCCAACAGCTTCGAGACTTGCAAATTTGAGATCAGAATAACCAAAAACATATGCAAAACCAATTTCAGCCTCAAAATCCATCAAATAAAAAAACCCAATTATATTTTGATTGGCCCATGGCGGCCATGTTTTTTTATGGATCAACTTCCCTTGAACAAACTTTAATGGCCCGTAGTCCCTAATCACATATGCCAAATTTTGGCTCGAGCCCTTCAGCGGTTCTCGAGGTCGTTTTTGCTAAAATTAGGTCAACCAAGATGGGAGCCAAACCATGAGACCAATCAAGTTCCCTTGAACAAACTTGGTTCAGCTCTTGCCCTAGATCATATTCATGGGGTTTCCTTCAATCCACCCAGCGGTTTTTAAGATTTATAGACGTTTATAAAAATTGGCTAAAATCCAAGATGATCGGCCAAATTGGCCGATCGGCTTCGTTTGAACAAACTCGAATCTCTACACCCTACAGATGCTTCCTGTCAAATATAATTGAAATCGGCCCAGCAGTTCTCGAGAAGACATTTTAAATTTCCCATTGCTTTAGTATGGGAGCTTTTGGCGGGAAAATGTTTCAAGACGGCTGCCAAACCGTTTACCCGACAGTTTTCGAAAATTGTAAATTTGAGCTCAGAATACCCAAAAACATATATAAAACCAATTTCAGCCTCAAAATCCATCAAATAAAAAATCCAATATGGCCGCCAAACACGCCATATTTTTTGTTGGATCAACTTCCCTTGAACAAATTTTAATGGGCCTTAGTCCCTAATCATATCTGCTAAATTTTGGCCCGATCCCTTCAGCGGTTCTGGAGTTTTCACTAAAACTAGGTCAACCCAGATGGCAGCCGAACCATCTGACCAATCAAGTTCCCTTGAACAAACTTGGTTCAGCTCTTGCCCTAGATCATATTGCATCAATACCCCAAGCGGTTTCTGAGAAGATTTTTTAAAGACGTTTCCTAAAATCGGCCAAAATCCAAGATGGCCACCAGTCAAATTGGCCGATTGGCTTTATTTGAACAAACTTGGATCCCTATGCCCTAGGGATGCTTCCTGCCAAATATAATTGAAATCGGCCCAGCGGTTCTTGAGAAGAAGTCGTTTAAAGGAAAAGTTGACGGATGGACGACGGATGATGGACGGTCGCCATGGCATAAGCTCACTTGACCTTTCAGGCCAGGTGAGCTAAAGACGACGTAAGAATACGGTACAGCGCAGAAATAACTATAGTTCTTCAACAACAAAATAAAATGTACTGTTGAATATTTTGGACTTAAATTAATAGGAAGCCATTGCTGCAAACACACTATTCTATGAGTTTAAGCGTACCATCTTTTTAAGTGCTGTCCACTAACCAAACTCTAACTATTCTATGAGTTTAAGCGTACCATCTTTTTAAGTGCTGTCCACTAACCAAACTCTAACTATCCTATGAGTTTAAGCATACCATCTTTTTAAGTGCTGTCCACTAACCAAACTCTAACTATTCTATGAGTTTAAGCGTACCATCTTTTTAAGTGCTGTCCACTAACCAAACTCTAACTATTCTATGAGTTTAAGCGTACCATCTTTTTAAGTGCTGTCCACTAACCAAACTCTAACTATTCTATGAGTTTAAGCATACCATCTTTTTAAGTGTTGTCCACTAACCAAACTCTAACTATTCTATGAGTTTAAGTGTACCATCTTTTTAAGTGCTGTCCACTAACCAAACTCTAACTATTCTATGAGTTTAAGTGTACCTTCTGTATAAGTGCTGTCCAGTAAATGCACTATTCTACGAGTTAAGTGTACCGTCTGTATAAGTGCTGTCCACTAAATACACTAACTATTCTATAAGTTTAAGTGTACCATCTTTTTAAATGCTGTCCACTAACCAAACTCTAACTATTCTATGTGTACCTTCTGTGTAAGTGCTGTCCACTAAACACACGATTCTATAACCTTTAGCGTACCT
The DNA here is from genome assembly GCA_034401795.1 of Chaetoderma sp. LZ-2023a. Taxonomy (NCBI): domain Eukaryota; kingdom Metazoa; phylum Mollusca; class Caudofoveata; order Chaetodermatida; family Chaetodermatidae; genus Chaetoderma; species Chaetoderma sp. LZ-2023a. Next base: position 6,606,203 of record CM067370.1, on the reverse strand, counting down.
TCTGTATAAGTGCTGTCCAGTAAATGCACTATTTTACGAGTTTAAGTGTACCTTCTGTATAAGTGCTGTCCACTAAACACACACTATTCTACGAGTTTAAGTGTACCTTCTGTATAAGTGCTATCCACCAAACACACTATTCTATGAGTTTAAGTGTACCTTCAGTATAAGTGCTGTCCACTAAACACACTAACTATTCTATAAGTTTAAGTGTACCATCTTTTTAAGTGTTGTCCACTAACCAAACTCTAACTATTCTATGAGTTTAAGTGTACCTTCTGTATAAGTGCTGTCCACTAAACAAACTATTCTATGAGTTTATGTGTACCTTCTGTATAAGTGCTGTCCACTAAAAACACTATTCTACGAGTTTAAGTGTACCTTCTGTATAAGTGCTGTCCACTAAACAAACTGTTCTATGAGTTTAAGTCTACCTTCTGTATAAGTGATGTCCACTAAACACACTATTCTATGAGTTTAAGTGTACCTTCCGTATATGTGCTGTCCACTAAACACACTATTCTATGAGTTTAAGTGTACCTTTTGTATAAGTGCTGTCCACTAAACACACGCTAACTATTCTATGAGTTTAAGTGTGCCTTCTGTATAAGTGCTGTCCACTAAACACATGCTAACTATTCTATGAGTTTAAGTGTACCTTCTGTATAAGTGCTGTCCACTAAACACAATGTAGATGGCTGCAATGTTAGTGCAGAGAAAGACAATAATACCAATCAGCATAAGCTGTGACTTTCTTCTTCTCTGTCCGCTGTCCTGGAGAACAAAGAAGCACAATAATACCAATCAGCATAAACTGTGACCTTCTTCCTATTCCAGGGGAATAAAGTTCTTATTTCAAGCATGCATACAATACCATTATAAGAGTCTATTTACGACAGGTATTCCCAGTTAAAAGTGTCCCGTCCAAGCAGCTTGTTATATGCCAATGATAGCATACATATCATACACGACCAGGTCACCAGCAAATGTCCTCTCTGAAGGCCAGATGTCTCTCACGTCAAGTGTGTGTGTGTGTGTGTGTGTGTGTGTGTGTGTGTGTGTGTGTGTGTGTGTGTGTGTGTGTGTGTGTGTGTGTGTGTGTGTGTGTGTGTGTGTGTGTGTGTGTGTGTGTGTGTGTGTGTGTGTGTGTGTGTGTGTGTGTGTGTGTGTGTGTGTGTGTGTGTGTGTGTGTGTGTGTGTGTGTGTGTGTGTGTGTGTGTGTGTGTGTGTGTGTGTGTGTGTGTGTGTGTGTGTGTGTGTGTGTGTGTGTGTGTGTGTGTGTGTGTGTGTGTGTGTGTGTGTGTGTGTGTGTGTGTGTGTGTGTGTGTGTGTGTGTGTGTGTGTGTGTGTGTGTGTGTGTGTGTGTGTGTGTGTGTGTGTGTGTGTGTGTGTGTGTGTGTGTGTGTGTGTGTGTGTGTGTGTGTGTGTGTGTGTGTGTGTGTGTGTGTGTGTGTGTGTGTGTGTGTGTGTGTGTGTGTGTGTGTGTGTGTGTGTGTGTGTGTGTGTGTGTGTGTGTGTGTGTGTGTGTGTGGTGTGTGTGTGTGTGTGTGTGTGTGTGTGTGTGTGTGTGTGTGTGTGTGTGTGTGTGTGTGTGTGTGTGTGTGTGTGTGTGTGTGTGTGTGTGTGTGTGTGTGTGTGTGTGTGTGTGTGTGTGTGTGTGTGTGTGTGTGTGTGTGTGTGTGTGTGTGTGTGTGTGTGTGTGTGTGTGTGTGTGTGTGTGTGTGTGTGTGTGTGTGTGTGTGTGTGTGTGTGTGTGTGTGTGTGTGTGTGTGTGTGTGTGTGTGTGTGTGTGTGTGTGTGTGTGTGTGTGTGTGTGTGTGTGTGTGTGTGTGTGTGTGTGTGTGTGTGTGTGTGTGTGTGTGTGTGTGTGTGTGTGTGTGTGTGTGTGTGTGTGTGTGTGTGTGTGTGTGTAATTTTGTAAAAAGAACGATTTCATTCGAAAATATTATTTAAATGGTGGACCAATTTCCAATTTGAAAAACAGTTCATTGTCGCCCTAATGTCAGCGTCGCGCCTCTAATGCGGCATCATTCAGCCAACGTTGGTTACCTGTTTTGGAATGTGGTGTCATTTACGCGATGCACACATTTTTACCAGTGCATGTAAAATGCAGAAAGCGCAAATAGGGCACATAGTTTTAATACAACAAGTAAAAATTTGAAATTGCTAAACTTTTTTTGCTGAGTATAAATATGAAAAAAGGACTACCCCGGTAATGACACATGTAATGGAAATAACCTTGTGTCAATGTGCAGTCTCTTAACAGTGTGTGCGTGCGTGCATGCGCGTGCATGTGTGTGTTCATGCATGTGTGCGTGCATGTGCATGCACATGCGTGCTTGCGTGTGTGCATATGTATGCCAGACAATATTTAACTTTGCCCTATTACACTTAATATCACAAGCACACACTAACCATAACACACACCTTTTATATACATATAGTAACATAGAAACATCTATTAAGGAAGATTATAAAACTCGGTGAGACGTACCCTAACCATAGAATTATAGATCTCCTGTTCCAGCTTACGGTTAGCATAGTAAAACGTTCCAAGCAGGCCAATAAATAGCAGAATACCTGAAATCAACCAGATTATAGAAAAACACTTTCTCATCATATTTGCGACAGTAGAGAACAAATATAATCCATTCTTTACAGTACATGCTCAAGAAATTACACATTTTGAATCTAAATTGACGTAACGCAGATGTTGCTTAACTGTCTGGCTGGTAAATTTCGGCCGACTACATTTTTATGGGGTATAACTCTGAATATGCTGAATATTTTGAAAACAATTTGACTGAGAGTTGTTGGTGGCTAAGACTTTCAGTCAACTTGTTTTTAAAATATTCAGCTGGTCCAGAGTCATTGCCCATTAAAATTATTGTCGAGTGTCAGACAGTTGAGAGGATCAAATGAATTTCACAAAACTTAAAAGCCAGTGGTAGGTGTAGTTACACTGAACCTACAGAATCTAAGACACAGAACAGCAGCTCATAAATAAGTTAATATGTTTTCAAAACAAAGCCAGAAACATCAGTCTAAATATATTGTTGCCTAAACACGTTAGTTAGTACAATAACAGAAATGTTCTGTGAGTATTTAGAAGATAACTGGATTAGAAGACACTGGTTCGAATTATGGTCAAAATATTATTAGCACTTTTGATTTTGTTTGGGAAACATTCTAAGTTATTTCATAGCTGTATTGTACGATGGGGTCAATGTTGAGACAAATTTATAACAAATTCGATATTGACAGACCATAACTATCGTGAACATATTGTGTACATATTAGAGCCAGGAATTGCCTAGAAGGCAGCAAACAATGAAGCTTATCAGATGTATGAAGACATGGTTTAGATTCTCCTGCTAAAAACAGAATTACAATCAAGTCTACCGGTAACTCTCCCCCGACAGCTAAAGCAAAGCAATTTATGTTGAACTGAGTCACTATGATTTTGATTTTTGACCTTCAGTAAACTTTTGAGCTCAGGGATTATCATGTGACCTTTTGAGGGTATATACCCACAAAATGCAACTTGGGACCCACCCACAAGCAGTCCTATGGTACCCCTCAAAATCTTGTATGATTGTTAAATGCTAATTTATAGGGTTTGAATGCATGTACACACACACACACACACACACACCCACACCCACACCCACCCACCCACCCACCCACCCACACACACAGATTCATGTGTGCAGGCACACACACACACACATGCATTAACGTGCGCGCACCTATACAATTATTTATATAAACACAAATAGAAGGCACTTGTTAGCCGAGGTCACAATTAGATGGGTGTGGCACGAAGGTGGCAAAGGTCTGTTATGAAAGAGCATGAATTGTATGTTTTTGTTGAATGTTTTTGATGAATTCCCAATTTAATAAACATTCTGTTGAATATCTTGAAACTAGCAGTCATTGTCTATTTAAAGCTTTGACCTTATAAAAACAGGACACTTTGGCCGCCAAATTACCACACCTGCCATGATGCAACTGGATGAAACCAGCTGTGAAAATGACCTTGGTTTACTTGTTGACAATGACTTTAGTGTACATGTTGACAACAACGATATTGGTGCACATGTTGACAACAACGACCTTGGTGTACATGTTGACAACAACGACCTTGGTGTACATGTTGACAACAACGACCTTGGTGTACATGTTGACAACAACGACCTTGGTGTACATGTTGACAACAACGACCTTGGTGTACATGTTGACAACAACGACCTTGGTGTACATGTTGACAACAACGACCTTGGTGTACATGTTGACAACAACGACCTTGGTGTACATGTTGACAACAACGACCTTGGTGTACATGTTGACAACACATTGAAATTCAGTCAGCATGCAGAAGTAGCAGGTAACAAGGCCAACAAACTTGTCACGATGTCCGATGATAATCAGGACATTTGATTTTCTGAATACACATACTCTTATTAAACATGAGAACAGTTTACCTAGTCTGTGCTCAAAAGCAAGCTTGATAAACATCAGAATAGCAAATGGGCCCGAGTGTTCCATCCACTTGATAAGTACGCGCCAGTCTGGTTGTTGTTGCTGTGGAGGTGGTCCCGTCTGTGGTTGTGTTCTGCCATCGTGTGTATGACCATGGGCTGTGGTGTGTGCATGACCCTGGGCCGCGGCCCGCACTGCTCCAAGCATGTTACTTATATTCTGATTTTCATCCTCATCCTGCTGGTTAATCGTCGTATTAGCAGCAGGATAAGTTATCTCCCCTTGCATAGGAGCCGACGCTATATTGTAATTTACTGAGGCAGCATTAGTAAGATCATCATATGACATATCAACAGCTGTTGATAGACTTCTTGATGTGTGTGCTGGCATATTTAGTTGGCCTGCTCTGGCTGCTGCGGAGGTCATTCCAGGCACACCTCCAGGCACACCGCCAACTCCGAATCTCCCTAATTGTGATGAGATAGCATTCTGCAAACCTTGAATAGTGTCGCCATTTGAATTACCAAGCTGTATTATGAATGTATCTTGGCTGCCAGAGTTTGTCCGTCTATTCCGCGAGCTGTCCGCCATATTTCAAATCAAATCTGTAAACATAAAAATACTGTAGAATTATTACCTCATTCTGTTCTATCTAGAGATCAGGGGTAGAAATAAATGAACAAATCAGTTGCTTCACTGGCAACCCATAATGCCATTTCACCCATTTTGAGGTTGCCCGCCATATAAGGCTACATGATATACCAATACCACATTGTAAAGCAATATCATGCACTGACGGTTTTAAAAACACTTATAAAATATAAATATCGAAAAAAATGAATATATATGAAAATATTTTTATTTTTTCGCATCATCATTGTTAAAAACGAAAGATACTAACAAGTGATAATTGTGAAAAGCGCAATGAGTAATGATTGATGCCTAAGACATGTTTTCAGGCAAATATTGTAAAGACCGCTTCTGCTAATCATTCTATTCCCATTTTCTCATTGGCTAGCTCAACAGAAATTATCCAATATTATCCAACCACTAGATGAAGAATTTTTCTTCCTATGAAATAACATAAATCTAATCATGCCATGGCTGACGCTTTATGATCTTTGCTGAGAATAATGGTTATACACATGTGATATTAAATATCTAACACATGCTTGATAGACTGTTGAAAGCGGGAATATATTTTTCCATCACATTGTGTCTAAAACAAATGCTTTTCGACTAGCGTGTGAAATTAACATGCTAATAATAACAAACGGGTCACACGATTGATCTACTTAAAAAGAATGATCCTGAAATATATTGGTTCAACTATTCATGGAAGAGTTTGTTTGAAAATGCACATTCGCATTCTCGCAAATCTCATACGCCAGCGTGAGAGAGTGAAATAACTGAGTGATCCCAACTTCCTTGAATGATATTCGGATTAGATCTAAAGTACAGTACTCAGTCACCATCACGCAATAACAATATATAGTAATTTCAGAGTTCTGAGTCCAAACCGCGTGCCATGAATCGTAGACGAGTATTCGCTTTAAACACCAGAATTGAATCTTCCTAATATTACATGATTTATATTTTCTACGACGACATAAAATGCCATATTTTATATTAATTTTGATGTAATAAATGATGATAATTACAGAATACCTAATATTTAGGTTGTCCCATACAACAAGTTCACTCTGGCAATGATGGGCATGGGGTACATTAAGTAATAATAGTGTTCTATGTTCGTCGTGTTATTGATGATCATGTTTAGCCATTTTAGCTAATGGATTTCAACTTGACATCTACCTAAGTAACAGAAATCACCCATAAAACTGATATTCGGCTAAAACTGATATGAAAAGCTGTAAGGCAAACCATGCAGCCCTAATGCCACATGTCTGAGTATTATTTGTAAACATGTTAACGATAATTTAAATAAAGATAAGCCATGATCACTCAGAAACAGCAGTAACTATGGAAACTTAGTATTCTTTTATCCTTTTCAATGGCAAATCCATGGAAAAGTAAATTGTTTGCAATGTAACATATTCTATTGAATATTTTGAAGTTAATATGACAGTACTGGAACCCTAAGGCAGCAATGGTTTCCAGTCATATTAATTTCAAAATACATGATAGAATAAGTCATACATTCATTAAAACTGTGCATAGATTTGCCATTGAAAGGATTAACACATAAGCCATGTCTGTCTTAGCTGTTCCATCACCGTTGGCCAAATCACGGGGTTTTTTTAAAACCCAAGCGAAATAAACTCATTTAGCAGAAATTAATCATGCACTGGTGATTCCTTTTAATTAGTTTTTCTCATTTAGCATAAATGCTCAGATTTGAAACACAGAATTATTTTAATAGTCCAGGACATTTCCTCAGAGATCAAGCTATTCGCTGATGATTGCGCATGCTACCAGGAAATTGATAACACTTCCAACCAGTAAAATGCAACAGGATGAGCCTAACCAGAAACAAGACACCGAAGGGGCCTGTGTCGCTCACCTGGAGCATTATGCATTTTTTTCACAATTGTCAGTGGGTGGTTTAGGAGTAGTCTTCTAAATGAGTTTGTGGACATTTTTGCAAGTGCAATATGGCCACCAAACATGCTACATTTTGATTGGTCCACTTCTGCCATGTTTCTGACGTAGCGTCTTCCCTTGAAAAAACTTTAATGGCACTCAGTGCCTAATCATATCTCTCAAATTTCGGCCCAATTCGCTGTGGTTCTGGAGTCATTTTGTCAAAAATTAGGTTATCCAAGGTGGCCACCAAACCATTTGGCCAATCAAGTTCCCTTGAAACAAACTTGGTGCAGCTCTTGCCCTAGACGATATTTCATGCATTTTGAATTGATACCCCAAGCGGTTTTGGAGAAGATTTAAAGACATTTTAAAGCAGCCGGTTTTTTTGACGGATCAACTTCTCTTGAACAAACTTTAATGGCCCTTAGTCCTTAATCATATATCACAAATTTCGGCTTGATGGCTTCAGCAGTTCTGGGGAAGGAGTCATTTTTGCGAAAACGAGGTCATCCAAGATGACCGCTGAACCATTTAGTCAATCAAGTTCCCTTGAACAAATTTGGGCAAGCTTTTACCACAGATCATATCTTATGAGGTCTGAATTGATCCCTCAAACGGTTTTGGAGAACATTTTTAGACATTTATAAAAATCAGCTGAAATCCAAGCTGGCCGGCGGCCAAATTGGCCGATAGGCTTCATTTGAAGAAAATGGAATCTCTATGCCCTAAGGATGCTTCCTGCCAAATATAATTGAAATCGGCCCAGCAGTTCTCGAGAAAACATTTTAACAAGGTATTTCCTATCTGACTAAACAGACAGTAAACAAGGTATTTCCTATCTGACTACACTGACAGCAAATAAGGTATTTCCTATCTGACTACTCTGACAGCAAACAAGGTATTTCCTGTCTGACTACATAGACAGCTAACAGGACATTTACTATCTGACTACATAGACAGCAAACAAGGCATCTCCTCTCTGACTACACAGACAGCAAATAGGACATTTCCTCTCTGACTACACTGACAGCAAACCAAGGTATTTCCTATCTGACTACACAGACAGCAAACAAGGTATTTCCTATCTGACTACACTGACAGCAAACAAGGTATTTCCTGACTACACACACAGCAAACAGGACATTTCCTATCTCACTACACTGACAGCAAACAAGGCATTTCCTATCTCACTATACTGGCAGCAAACAAGGTATTTCCTATCTCACTACACTGGCAGCAAACAAGGTATTTCCTATCTGACTACACAGGCAGCAAACAAGGCATTTCCTATCTGACTAGATTGACAGCAAACAAGGTATTTCCTATCTGACTACACAGGCAGCAAACAAGGTATTTCCTGACTGCACACACAGCAAACAGGACATTTCCTATCTCATTACACTGACAGCAAACAAGGCATTTCCTATCTGACTACACAGGCAGCAAACAAGGTATTTCCTATCTGACTACACAGACAGCAAACAAGGCATTTCCTATCTGACTACACAGACAGCAAACAATGGATTTCCTATTTTGCTAGACCATTGTCCAGTTTCTAACCCGTTCAACAAAATATATGAAGTCAGACCATTGTCCAGTTCATAACCCTTTCAACAAGATATATGAAGTCAAACCATTGTCCAGTTTCTAACCCTTTCAACAAGATATATGAAGCCAGACCATTGTCCAGTTCCTATCCCTTTCAACAAGATATATGAAGCAGACCATTGTCCAGTTTCTAACCCTTTCAACAAGATATATGATGCAAGACCATTGTCCAGTTTCTAACCCTTTCAACAAGATATAAGAAGTAGAAATATATTTATGATGCACGAAAGTTTGAGTTTTGTGGAACTATAGGACTGGAAGTTGGTGTGCCATAAGCAGCAAACAGCTTTCAAGACGAATTCGGTTCAAAATAATGCACATTACAATTCTTAAACTAGATTGCCCGGTCGAAGACGCATCATCGCAAATCCCCATGTTCACTGCTTTGACCTTTTGACACTCCCGAAAACAACCCCTTGGGGCGGAGCCAAATGTAAATGTCCTTTTGCAGTCCGCAATTATATGGGTAATTGGATATTATATTATATTATATATTGGATAAATACTCACATATCCAATTTGGTTGAAAGTCATCCAACATAGTCAGAGGAGTGGCATTACAATCAATTTTATGACCTTCTGACCCCATTTACCACCACACTGGGGGCGGGGCCATATGTAAATGTGCTCAACCACTCCACAGTGATATGGGTAACTCACACCAAATTTGATTTAAAACCGTCAAACAGTTTCGGAGGAGTTGCATTACAATGAATTTCATGACCTTTTGACACCCCTATCCCAGGGTGTGTGTGTGTGTGTGTGTGATGGGGTGGGGTTGGTGGCAGCGGCGGGCCCAAATGTAAATGTACACATCCACTCCACATTGATATGGGTAACTCACATACCAAATTTGGCTGAAATCCGTCCAATTGTTTCGGAGGAGTTGTATTACAATAAATTTTTGGTCCTTTTGACCAGCACTTGTAGGGGGGGGGGGGGGAAGCATTACTGGGAAACACAACGTCAATGTGATTTACACTGCTTGTTTTGTCCACGTGATTGCATAATAACCAATGATTGTTTATGTTTCTCTGAGACATTAATGGCAAACAAAGCATCAATGTGATACACAATGCCTTGTTTCGTCCACGTGACTACGCAATAACCAATGATTGTTCATCTCTCTATGTGACATTACTGGGAAACACATCATCAATGTGCTACAGAATAGCTTGTTTCGTCCACGTGACCACACAATAACCAACAACTGTTAATATTTCTGCGTGACATTACTAGGAAACACAACATCAATGTGATGTACAATGCCTTGTTTCGCCCACGTGACTACATAATAACCAATGATTGTTCATATTTCTGTGTGGCATTAATGGAAAACACAACATCAATGTGATACACAATCCCTTGTTTTGTCCACGTGACTACATAATAACCAATGATTGTTCATGTTTCTATGAGACATTAATGGAAAATACAGCATTATTGTGAAGTACAATGCTTTGTCTCGTCCACGTGACTACAGAATAACTAATGATTGTTTTTTTAGTTAGTTACTTTTATTTTTCAGATTAAACACAGTATGATATATACATTATAGGTTGCTTGTAATTAAGGCATTGCCTATGAGGCTTACAAGCACCTAGATTAATATTCATGTATCGTCACACTATAATACATATATAATACAGACATTTAATAAAACATGGATGTTTTCAGAGAGAGAGAGAGAGAGAGAGAGAGAGAGAGAGAGAGAGAGAGAGAGAGAGAGAGAGAGAGAGAGAGAGAGAGAGAGAGAGAGAGAGAGAGAGAGAGAGAGAGAGAGAGAGAGAGGAGAGAGAGAGAGAGAGAGAGAGAGAGAGAGAGAGAGAGAGAGAGAGAGAGAGAGAGAGAGAGAGAGAGAGGAGAGAGAGAGAGAGAGAGAGCAGGGTTGCATATTTTAGGTACAACATTTATATAGATAAGAATGAGTAAGGGGCGAAGAATTGATCCTTGTGGAACACCAACAAACAACATGTGCTGGATCAGAAAGGTGTACATTGTATTGAACATATTGTGTCCTGTCAGACAAGTATAACCTAAAACCAGTCAAGTGCGACTCCCCTGATATCATAATAGTACAATTTCTTCAGGAGGATTTGATGGTCATTCGTATCAAATGCTTTTAAAAGATCCAAGAAAATGCCAATGACGTGTTGTTTATTTTCCAATGTCACCTTCTAATTCCTCTAACTTGTTGTAAAAGTAATTTCTTTTAGAGCTTCTGATTATTTGATTGTGTTTATTCTATATTGTTTGTATTTTTATTGGTTGTTGCTAGTTTGACATTTAAAAAATTGAAGATACAGCTTGTTTCTTATGACATGCTGCTAGAATTCCATTTGTAAGCCATGTTTTTTTTTTGGATTTCTCTTATATCGTTTTATTTGATTAAAAAGCAATCATTGTTCAAAGATGTGTGTACAAGTGCTATTAAATGCATTGTAGGCATCTTCACAAGAACATCGTAACACTACTTCATCCCAATTCTGTTCCATAATTTTGAGTTTAAATGCATCCATGTTGGAGCTACTAAAATCGCTGCAATTAATAATTTCACTTTTTATGATTTTAATATTAGCAACTGATTTTAATTCTAGAAGAAAAATAGGGAAATGATCAGAGAGATCAGACACAAAAATGCCTGATCTGCTACATTCTGAGATGTTGTTGGTAAAAATGTTGTCAATTAGTGTTGCAGTAAATTCTGTTATTCTTGTTGGTTTTTGTTATTGTTGGTATGAAGGAATAAGAGTTTAACAAGTTAGTAAAGTTCTGGGTATGCATTGAATTAGTAAAAAGTGTTACGTAATTGAATATTTTTCTATGTGTTAGCCTAGCGAGTGTATGTGTGAGTGTCTGCAGTTTCATGCCAATCTGTGCAACCGTTTCCACACTTCAAAATCAGCTAAAGTTAAGTATGGGTTGGATACAGCTAACATACTTATTACTGTTTAATTTTATAAGGTGCATAACGCCAATAATTGAATAACAGTTACTGTATTATACCCAGGTTGCGTCATAGTAATTTATCTTCCTGCGCGGAGGACGGTTCACCAATTGACGCCAGGGAAGATTAGTATGCGCGCACGTGAGAGAGAGATAAAAACAAAGGTGGCCTGGAAAGCGGATGGAGACGAGGAACTGGACCAGACATAGTGTTGCTGGGGAGTGGTAGATTCGTGGCTGAAGGAACATTGTCGTGTATTTAGGAGCTGTTCCTGTTGTCTCCTTATCGGTGGCAATGGTTGCCACATTTTGCGTCTCTGAGTGTCCTTAGAACTGGTGTATTTCGAGGACAACCAATTTGAGACAGTCTAATGAGTCTGCCACGGGCGTAGTCATTGTGAATTGCCAAATGTTGGCATCAACCATTACTAACTGAGTCTGTAACTTAACCTGATAACCATCGGTGCTGGGTGGTTCGAAATTGGCAATACGTGTGGTGGTCAACTCTGAACATTGTGTCGCTCTCATCGTTCATATAGTTGGATCCGGATATACGACTACCGGTAATAGATACTGTGGAGTGCGAACCGGTAGGCCTACCAATTAATAATTGTGCATCAACTATTCAGTAACTATAGCATACACCAAATTTGACACAGGCCTATATATCTGGGTTTGGGTTGAGGAAATAACCACCAACTGCAACACGCATCATCACTCTCTTTGTCTTTATATGTTATCTCTGTTGTCGTATTTGTGTGAATGTGTGAATGAATGAATGGATGTGCGCTGAGTGTGAAATTATATGTCTTTGAAAAAATGTATAGTCTCCTATGCTAATATTTTGACTATAGAGTAGTCGCTGAATGTGTCATTTGACCTGTAGTAGCGTTGTCAGCAAGGTCATCGATTCCATCACACTTCTGACATCCCTTTCCGCGTCATAATTAATTATTCTCCCTCTTGTTGCCATACTCGCATACCCCTAGACCGTAACGTAACAATAGTAAATTGACATTAAAATCACCTGCAAGATAACATAATTTATTTTCCTTTTGTATAATTTTGAGAATGTCTTCAAATATGTTGATAAGGATCTCAGTGTCCTTTCCAGATGGTCTATAAATGACTCCAGATATCTTATTTTTACCTTTGTTATCTGGAATTTCAATAAAGAAAGTGGTTGAGACTGACATGACATATGATATCTACGAGGGAGTTTATATGTGAATGTGAACTTAATGATACTGATTATACATAAGTGTGTGTGTGCGTGTAGTGCGCGTGCGTGTGCACGCGCGCGCTTGCGTGTGCACGCGCGCGCTTGCGTGTGAGTGTGTGCGTGCGTGCGTGTGTGGGTAATTGCATTAATTGCATTCAAACATTAGGACCATTTAGTCTTACATCATGGTACACACGCAGTCATCAGTTGTGGGACAGCACCCTTCCTTATTAGATCAAGTCTTTTAGAATTAAGGGGAGGGGCAGCCACAACACATACATCTATTAGTTGGGTTGTTGGGTTGGGGTGGGGGGGGGGGTCTGATGCTGTTGTGTGGACAGTAGTGTGAACGTGTGTTGGAAATCGTTTAGTACACTCAGGGAGTATATTTCTCTGGATGGGAATTCTACAGCTCTATATGTATGATGATGATTGCCTCAAGCAAACATAACTTGGTACGCTCAGATCAAGAAAGGACCTGGGGAAGTTAAAGATTTTGGCTGAGGACAGTGTCAAAAGCGATGACGGTCTGATTGCAGATTGCCTTCCTTTTACATACATATTTAGAGCAATGCGCTGCCAGACGTCGATCGGGCGCACAACCATATAATCGAACCTGCTCTAAAGACAAGCTTCATTAAGAGTGAGACCACGTAACGTGTTAGATAACCGGTCAAGCCATTCATACTGACTGTTAAAAATTAACTTCTTGGTCTTCAAATGGACATTTCCTAATATAAAATTTTAATTTGAAGCTGAAATGGTTAACAAATGGTTTACTCTACACGCTATATGAACCAACCTCATAGTGTCCTCACCCCTACCTCCAGAATCTCGCTGTGTCAGTCACCTTTAGTCGTTTTTTATTTTTTTATGGTCAGCAAGTTGAATGCACCCTCTCACGGACGGTGGACCGTATGCGGTCTAAATGGGTGTGACCTATCCAACCAGAAATAATTGGGACCTTTCAACTTACATATTCCACCTTGATAATGTCAAAATTATTATCGCGTACGCGCTGGTTTGAAAACTATTTTGTCAAGTAGGGTGCGGGTGAACTGAGTTGTCGCGCTGCACGCGCATGGTCTGAATGGGCATTAAGGTGTTTTTGAGGATCATGTGATTTTGAGTGTTGGTCTTTTTACACTCTCATTGTGGGCTTTGTCAAGTGTAGGTGGTGTCAGCATAATGAGCAAATCATGGTTTAAAAAAAACCAAGACAGTATTTAGCACTGCATCTGCAAATTTTAACGTCTTAATGGCTTAATTTTATCAAGGAAATTAAAATATTGACTTATTTCCGTAGGAGACTATTTTGAAAATTTAACGCGAGTGGCATACGGAGATACGTCGGACGTAGTCTTACGATCGTTTTATGCACTCGGCCACAGTCATTCAAGTGGTACATGTTCAAAGAATTTTAAAATAGTATTCTCTTGGCCTGCAAATTGGCATTCACTATCTTCAAGACCACTGCGTTGGCCGGGGGTTTTTGGTGGCTTCACCATGATGGGGTTAAAAGGACACCACAAGAAGAGTGGTGCCAGGAAAATTGTAGGCCCTACATATTTCAACTATATAGCGGATATGCCACCATGACGACAACTTATTTCTCCAGAAGCATTAAAGATCCGTATGTAGTTTTGAGACCCCGATTAATTTGAAGTCAGGCTTTAAAGTTTAATAGTCCGACACGTTGCACGAATTGTCTTTACCATTTAATACACATTCTGAGCAACAGCACACAGTCAAATTAGTTTCAGAATATTTAACAGTTTAGCGGTATAGTTTTCTGGAAACTGATAGTCATGGAGTTCAGGGATCGGCCGATCCAACACGAGCGAGGTGTAGGTGAAGCTTAGCTAGAGATGGGCGGGACATATCTAAAACTGGACAGGTCCATTGTATGGACATCATCAATGAGATTTATATAGGCTTACATGTGTGGATGTAATGAATAACCAATTTGGGCCCGTTTGTAAATGTTACCTTAGAGGATTTTGGTGTGACTGTGCACCTTAACATTTGATGATTTCATTCCATATAAATTAATATAATATTTTTATTTGTGAAGCTGAAATATGTACGTGTGTCTCTAATTCAATTTCGCATCTTAAAGAAATTATATGAAATCACCGTATATGTTAAGATTTATCTTGTTTCATTCATATAGGCACACAATTTAATCCTCTAAAAGTCTACAATTTAAAGAAATGTATTTTAAAGCAGTTTAGTGTGAATATGCAACTTTAACAGGGGGGTTGTTCCAAAATAAATTTTTCCTCACTTGTAAAAGATTTTTCTATTGCCTTAAGATACCTCTGTTGGTCATGCGACATGTGAAGGGTTAATTATCATTCAGCTGTTTCATTGAGCTTACAATTCAAAATATATTTATATCAAAATTTATAACTCGGTGCTTTCATGTAATAGTATTATAAACATCCCTCCCCTAGTGATGATCTGCAACGCTGACCGCTTATGTCTATATATAAGCCTACCACACTCTGTACTTGGCTTGGTATAATTTTTAAAGGTGTATATTCACAGCAGAATGCTTGAAAATTAAATTGTATAGTTTTGGAGGCTTAAACTGTGGGCTTAGACGTAAGGGAAACGAAATAAATCTTAACATATGATTTCGTCAAGTATAAATTAATATAATTTTTTTTAAGGTGCAAAAATTTAATAAGAGACATGAGTCCCTATTTCAAATTCATAGCTAAAAAGTATCATAATTTACACGGAATAAAACTATCATATGTTAAGATTTGTTTCGTTTCATTACATCTAGGCCACGGTTTGGGCCTCTAAAAGTCTACAATTGTAACAATTTAGTTTTCAGGCATTTGGTGTGAACATGCACCTTTAAATGGATCTTGCATTGACATCAGATGGGTTTATCATATTATTACCGTTGGTTACAAACTCCCATTTCAGTGGCGTATGACGGTACTTGGACAGGGTGGGTGTGGGGTGGGGTGGGTGGGTGTGGGGGTGCTGAAGGGCCAAAAACCTAAGGGGATACACTATAGGAGCAGCAAAACCCGGTCCACCACCACCACACACACACCCACCACCACCCACACACCCCTGACCCTACACACCTATGCATTTGAAACTCCTCATTGCTCAAATCATTTACATTGTTGACATCATTTCACCTCCGTGCTACAATAGAAATTCGGAGCTTACATCACATCACAAATTTCACTCGA
>CM067370.1:5911480-5913980 GCA_034401795.1 Chaetoderma sp. LZ-2023a | reverse complement strand
TGTGTGTATGTTCTAGTGAATGCATGTGTGTATGTTCTAGTGAATGCATGTGTGTATGTTCTAGTGAATGCATGTGTGTATGTTCTAGTGAATGCATGTGTGTATGTTCTAGTGAATGCATGTGTGTATGTTCTAGTGAATGCATGTGTATATGTTCTAGTGAATGCATGTGTGTATGTTCTAGTGAATGCATGTGTGTATGTTCTAGGGTTGAATGCATGTGTGTATGTTCTAGGGTTGAATGCATGTGTGTATGTTCTAGTGAATGCATGTGTGTATGTTCTAGTGAATGCATGTGTGTATGTTCTAGTGAATGCATGTGTATATGTTCTAGTGAATGCATGTGTGTATGTTCTAGTGAATGCATGTGTATATGTTCTAGTGAATGCATGTGTGTATGTTCTAGTGAATGCATGTGTGTATGTTCTAGTGAATGCATGTGTGTATGTTCTAGTGAATGCATGTGTGTATGTTCTAGTGAATGCATGTGTGTATGTTCTAGGGTTGAATGCATGTGTGTATGTTCTAGTGAATGCATGTATATATGTTCTAGGGTTGAATGCATGTGTGTATGTTCTAGTGAATGCATGTGTGTATGTTCTAGTGAATGCATGTGTGTATGTTCTAGGGTTGAATGCATGTGTGTATGTTCTAGTGAATGCATGTGTGTATGTTCTAGTGAATGCATGTGTGTATGTTCTAGGGTTGAATGCATGTGTGTATGTTCTAGTGAATGCATGTATATATGTTCTAGTGTTGAATGCATGTGTGTATGTTCTAGTGAATGCATGTGTGTATGTTCTAGTGAATGCATGTGTGTATGTTCTAGGGTTGAATGCATGTGTGTATGTTCTAGTGAATGCATGTATATATGTTCTAGTGTTGAATGCATGTGTGTATGTTCTAGTGAATGCATGTGTGTATGTTCTAGTGAATGCATGTGTGTATGTTCTAGGGTTGAATGCATGTGTGTATGTTCTAGTGAATGCATGTGTGTATGTTCTAGTGAATGCATGTGTGTATGTTCTAGTGAATGCATGTGTGTATGTTCTAGTGAATGCATGTGTATATGTTCTAGTGAATGCATGTGTGTATGTTCTAGTGAATGCATGTGTATATGTTCTAGTGAATGCATGTGTGTATGTTCTAGTGAATGCATGTGTATATGTTCTAGGGTTGAATGCATGTGTATATGTTCTAGTGAATGCATGTGTGTATGTTCTAGTGAATGCATGTGTGTATGTTCTAGGGTTGAATGCATGTGTGTATGTTCTAGTGTTGAATGCGTGTGTGTATGTTCTAGTGTTGAATGCATGTGTGTATGTTCTAGTGAATGCATGTGTGTATGTTCTAGTGAATGCATGTGTATATGTTCTAGTGAATGCATGTGTGTATGTTCTAGTGTTGAATGCATGTGTGTATGTTCTAGTGAATGCATGTGTGTATGTTCTAGTGAATGCATGTGTATATGTTCTAGTGAATGCATGTGTGTATGTTCTAGGGTTGAATGCATGTGTGTATGTTCTAGTGAATGCATGTGTGTATGTTCTAGGGTTGAATGCATGTGTGTATGTTCTAGGGTTGAATGCATGTGTGTATGTTCTAGTGAATGCATGTGTGTATGTTCTAGTGAATGCATGTGTGTATGTTCTAGTGAATGCATGTGTGTATGTTCTAGTGAATGCATGTGTATATGTTCTAGTGTTGAATGCGTGTGTATATGTTCTTGTGTTGAATGCGTGTGTATATGTTCTAGTGAATGCATGTGTATATGTTCTTGTGTTGAATGCGTGTATATATGTTCTAGTGAATGCATGTATATATGTTCTTGTGTTGAATGCGTGTGTATATGTTCTAGTGAATGCATGTATATATGTTCTAGTGTTGAATGCGTGTGTATATGTTCTAGTGTTGAATGCGTGTGTATATGTTCTAGTGTTGAATGCGTGTATATATGTTCTAGTGTTGAATGCGTGTGTATATGGGCTAGTGTTGAATACGTGTGTATATCTTCTACTGTTGAACAGGTGTATATATGTTCTAGTGGTGAATGCGCGTGTCTATGTTCTAGTGTTGAATGCGTGTGTATATGTTATAGTGTTGAAAGCGTGTGTATATGTTCTAGTGTTGAATGCGTGTGTATATCTTCTACTGTTGAACAGGTGTATATATGTTCTAGTGGTGAATGCGCGTGTCTATGTTCTAGTGTTGAATGCGTGTGTATATGTTGTTGATCTTCAGTATACACTGCTGTCGCAGAAGCTCACAGGTGTCATAGAAGGTTATAGACAATGCCAGGACAACTTCAGAGAGAAATGTAAGAGACGACTACAGCGCAATCTGGAGATTAGTAAGTAGCACTAAAACACACCAATATCCCGGGACATCCATGATATGAAGTCATAATCAAATACGTTGTAGTTATGTTACTATATCAAGTTGCTACATTTCATTACCAAAATAAAACAGAATTTCCCAGTTTCCAAAACTATTATAAACG